>JAWNPN010000042.1:4435000-4465000 GCA_035047485.1 Drosophila peninsularis
CAGCTGCCTAAAAATGACTGCGTAAATGATGATATGAGATTTGGGGAACACATTTTCTGCGGTGTCATTTGGCTACAGCGGAAACGGATATGCGAGCAGGAAGGCGGGCCAAGTGGGGGCCGGGCGCGGGCAGGGCGAGGTGGGACGTCTGCTTGTCAACTGTCAAGCGGCGGAAACGGAAGGAAATTATTTAACACATACCCAGACACAGAGAGCCGCAGCGCGAGACAGAGCTGGGTTAGGGCAGGCAACAGGCATTAGATGCGGAGCAGCTCCAGCTCTATGTGTGTGTGTGTGTGTGTGTGTGTGTGTTGGGGCACTGCAAGTGGGAGATTATGTGGCACGATAATCATATTACGATTATGTCGCGTAAAATTTGCGCCACTCGCAGCGGCAGTTTAAGTGAAGTGAACTCCGCAACTTGAGGCACCGCAGACAGGCGAAATGAGGAGCGGACTGCGTGGGCACAAAAAGGATAAAGGATAGACAGTAAAACATCAAATAATATAGTCAGGCGCGGCGTGGGGCCAAAGGGTTGACTTCTGCCCCGGCTAAACAAATTCATTAAAATGATATTTTTACATTTTCACGTGCCACGACGAGCACAAAGCGAAACTAGGGAGACAGAGAGAGTGAGAGAGAGAGAGAGAGAGAGAGATTTAATGCGGGCTGTTAGGAAGTGGCGGAAATGGCTTCATAATAATACTCATATATTTATTAGCCAGTTCTTGTGGCGGCGAGCGCCAAAGCCCAAATGCCGGACCACAGCTGGAAAACTCAAATTAAATATTATTCAATGTGTGTGGGAAGAGTGGGAGAGTGGGAGAGTGGGAGAGTGGGAGAGGGTGAGTGGGAGAGTGGGAGACAGAGCTATTTAATGTGTGCTATGCTTGTGGAGTGAAACAAAGAGATAGTTGATTAGATGTATAAATATTTGCATATGGAATGTTGTGAATTGAGGTAGCTGAGATGTGGCAAGTGGAGGTAAGTTGAGATGTCAAATGTAGCACTCTGGCTTCCTCTCTCTCTATGTCTCTTTGCCTCAGTCTGTGTACCTATGCATGAATCTCCTTCTCTTCTTTTCACTCCTCTACTGCCCTTCTATGTCTTACTGCAGCTATTACTATACCTATTCTTCTTTCTATCTATCTCTCTCTATCTATCTCTCTCTCTTACTCTTACACTTTCTCTATATATTTGCCTTCTCTTCGCCCTGACCTTTTTGTGTCTCTCAATCTATTTTCGTCTCTATTTAGTCTTCCAATCTCTCTCTCATTCTCAGTATCTCTCTACGTCTATCGATCTCTATATCAGATTCTCTCCTCTCTCTCTGTTACTTTCTTTCTCGGTTTGACACTCCCTCTCTCCAATTCTCTCTCTCTCTCTCTTTTTTTCACTCTTTATGATTCTCTCATTCCCTTAGTTTTTCTCTCTCCGTCTTTCTCTCTCTCTCTCTCTCTCTCTCTCTCTCTGTTACTCTCTTTCTTTATCTGTCTCCGTTTGGCTCTCCCTCTCTCCCATTCTTTCTCTCTCTTCCTCACACTTCTGATTCTCTCATTCCCTTAGTTTTTCTCTCTATTGTCTTTCTCTCTCACTCTCTCTCTCTCTCTCTCACTCTCTCTCTCTCTCTCTCTCTGTTACTCTCTTTCTATATCTGTCTCCGTTTGGCTCTCCCTCTCTCCCATTCTTTCTCTCTCTTCCTCACTCTTCTGATTCTCTCATTCCCTTAGTTTTTCTCTCTCTCTCTCTCTCTCTCTCTCTCTCTCTCTCTCTCTCTCTCTCTCTCTCTCTCTCTCTCTCACTCTGTTACTCTCTTTCTTTATCTGTCTCCGTTTGGCTCTCCCTCTCTCCCATTCTTTCTCTCTCTTTCTCACTCTTCTGATTCTCTCATTCCCTTAGTTTTTCTTTCTATTGTCTTTCTCTCTCTCTCTCTCTATCTATTTCTCAAAATATATCTCTCTCTATCTATCTCACTGTCTCCTCTTCCGTCAGCACTCTTTCTCACTCGCTCAGTGTCACCTCTCTCTCTCTCTCTCTCTCTCTCTCTCTCTCTCTCTCGCTCTCTCTCTCTCTCTCTCTGTCTCTTGCGCTCCTCATTAGTTCTGCTTTTCATCTCCTCTTCCAACTGTTCTTGTGTTTCCTACATTTGGCTCTACCTTTCTTCTCTTTCCTCTCCCTCTCTCACTCTCTCTCTCTCTCTATTCCCCCATTAACACTTGTTTTCCCTACACCAGCTTGCCTTTCTCCCAGTTTCTCTTCATCTCGATTCTACAGTTAACTCCGATACTTATACCTTTATATATATCTCTTCCAGTTTATAAATCTCTTCGCATGAACTGGAGCTCAGAGCCCTTGACATCTCACCTGCACACTTCCCGCTACCCTTTCCATTATGCCCTAATCGCAATGGCATCTCGTAACATTCCTCATGCCGACATGAGCTGCAGCTCAGGGCAGCGCTACACTGAGCGAAACAAGCCACTCGCTTAGCCCTAATAAAAACGAATTGACGTAGTTAAAGGAGCAGCTCATCTCCCCCCCTCCCCTTCTCCCCCTCTCTCCGTCTCATTTGCATATACTTGAGGCTTAAGGCTACGCCTGATGGCTGCGGCACATGCTCCGCCTGCTCGTTCCCATTCGCCACTCACAATCGCATTTTACAGCCCCATTTTCGCTCAGTGCACAAAGTGTTTAATTGTTTAAATGTTATTTCATTGAATGGCGAACGCGGGCTGCCCGACTGTGGGCGTGGCACTTGATTAAAGGCTGAGCTACAATTTTTGCACAGCAGACAGACAGCGAGACTGACAGGGGGAGGGCGGGCGGCAGAGAGGGGGGAGTTGAGTGAGCTGAGCGAAACGCTTAGCGTTAATGTTCTTCATTTATTGTCATTGTTGTTAATGTTTTCTCTCTGTGTGTGTGTGTGTGTGCGTGAGAAAAAAAGCATTTGCATGCCAAGGGAGCGAAAACGGGGTAAAGCAAGGCGTGAGCGAGGGAGGGAGGGAGTAGGGGCTGGGCTGGGCTATAAGTGGAAATGGGGTCTGGTTACGTGGTTAGCGCAGAGATTTTGCTTGAATGATTTTTATTGCTCGTTTGTAGTAAATTTGGTGTGTAATTAGAGAGAGAGAGAGAGAGGCAGAGAGAGGGAGAGAGGCAGAGACAAGGGGTGAGCGAGAAGCTGGGACTGGGAGGAGGGACTGCAGTCCAAGTAAAATAGGGTTTATTACAAGCAACGAGTGTGTGTGTGTGTGTGTGTGTGTGTGTGTGTCGGTGTGTCGGTGTGTGGGTGACAATGGCAAAACCCAACTGCAACCGGCAAAACCAAGCAGAAAGAAAAGGAGCAGCAGAAGCTGTTAGCTGCGAGCAGAAGCGGAAGGATTGCGACAGCATAAAGAATGCCAAAATGCCAAATGCTAAACGGGCCGAAAATGAAATTCAGTTGCAACAAACAGCGAGAGAGGGAAAGAGAGAGAGAGAGAGAAAGGGAGTGCGGGAGAGAGCGAGAGAAAGGGCAGCTGCAACACGGCCCCGGGGTCAAAAGTCGACCAGATGAGAATGATAAGTAGTGGACGCAGTGCTCCATGATAAGCGGTAGCTGCAGTCGAATGCCTGATGCGGCAAGCGCTGGCGTATACCCTGTAAAATGGCAGACCCAACAAAGCCAGCGCTGACTGAAATGAAACTTAAATAACTATGAGCTCAGCTGAGAAGAAAACAATTTGAAGGCCATCTTTAGCTATTGTCTATGGTCTCAGATACCCTGTAATGTGTTGGGCATGGAGTGGCATAGGAATTGCCTAATTGCGGGCTTCAGCACATTCAATGGCTGCGTCTGCATGTGACTGTTCAGTCGAGTCTATTCATATCTTGTTACAGGGTATTTTATGGTGAAATTGCTTAGACATATGCATTTTACAGGGTATTTGTGAGTTGAAAATCTTATGAAACTGTTGAAAGTGCTTTGTTAGGGTAGCTCATGGTCAAACAGTTTAGAAATGTTGAGTAGTTGAGCACAACATTTTTACAGGGTATACTCAAGTGTACAAACTTCAGCCATAAATGCAGAACTTACAGTTTTTTGGATTCATTACAGGGTATATGATATGAACACATATAAAAAATAAGTTGTATAACTATCAAATCTATTACAGGGTATATACAAGTATGGCAACTTTAAAAACAGGGTATACACCAGTCGCAGAGCTGTGTAATATGTGCAGCTCTTGAGAGTATTCATGGCTGACTGCTGGGTATATCTTGGTATATACACTTTTACAGGGTATTTAACAGTCGGGCAAACTTGTTTTGTCGAATAAAACTTGTTTTATTTGTTGCATTTCGCAGAGCTAACGGAATGTACTCGTTACACCAAATGTAGCACTGCCTGCTGGGTGTGTGTGGGGCCCAAAAGGTGCAGTGAGCAGTGGGGAGAGATGGCGGGGGGGGCGTGGCTGTAGTTACTTTTGTTGTGCTCTGCTGTGCTGTGCTGTGGTCGCCTGGTCGTGCTAGCTGCCAATTGGCATGTTTGGGCCAACGTCTGGTGACGCCTCTTAAAGGCGCACTGCGAATAAAGCGACTGCGACTGCGACTGCGACTGCGACTGCGAATGCGACTGCGAATGCAGTTGCTATAAAATTTAATTCGCCTGGGGAAATGGGGAGAGGGGGCTATTTGAAGCGTGAAACGTGACGCACATAGGATGCATAGAGAAACATTTCGCATTTCGTATTTCGTAGGGCTCGAGACTCGATCGAACAAACACATTTCACAAATCGAAAGATGTCACTGGACAAAGCCAAGCAGTTCCCGCTGCCCCCTAGGCAAAACGAGGGCAACGACGACGAGGTGACGGCGATGGAGACGGATATGGATATGGAGATGGAGCTGGATGAGCTACCGTCTGTCAACAGCAGCGAGCAGAGCAGCGACAGCGACGACAGCGACTGTAAGTCACAGCGGCTCGCTGATCTCTCTCACTCTCTCCCTCCCTCTCTCTCCCTCCCTCCAGTCCTCAGCGATTCAGAGACCTGTCCCAACATGCACTGCCTAGGACAGATTCAGGCGCAGCACTCGGAGCATCAGCAATTCGAGTTCGAGTACAGCCCGCTCAGCGGCGACTCGGAGATGGACAGCGAGCACGAGAGCTCCAGCGACGAGTCTGTGGCACTGCTCGCCCACGAGATGCTCTGCTGCGAGCGCGACACGGAGACCGACAGCAACGGGGATACCGAGGAACTGCTGGCCGAAGAGGAAGACATGAGCAGCCATGCAGAGTCGCAGCACAACTATGCGCTGCTTATGTGCAGCGAGGACGACGACGATCAAGAGCTGCAAGCGCAACAGCAGCAGCTGCAGCTGCAGCTCATGTGCTCGCTCAAGGAGGACGGGGCCGACTCGCTGATGCTGGTCAACGACGGATCTGACCTTTCGCAGTTGCCAATGGACTGCGATGATGATAATTGAATTACATAACCAAAATGACTCAAAACCTGGCTGAGCTCCGCTCTGGGGCCAGTATTCGTGGGGCAAGTTCCACATTCAAGAAAAGCGAAAACTCACGAGGGCCACAGCTCGCAGCCGCGCCGAACCACAAAGATTTGAAATTTAAAAAACGAAAAAAAAATATGCGCAATTAAATTTGGAGACAATTCGAGAAAAGGGAGAGTATATTGGCTTCTTGCAATGTTCATCTCTCTGTCATTCCCTGTTTATAACTCTCCCTGTCTCTCCAATCCGCACGTTCGCCAGTGTCTTACCCTGACCGTTAGACTTTTCCATCATTTTTCTGTGCTTCCGTTTCTCTGTTCATCGGTTACTCCTTTGCAGGCCCCGCTTTCTTTCCTTCGTCCTTCCTTCTGTCTTTGCGGTTTTCCGTCCGTCCTACCTTGGCGCCGTCCTTTCTTCCGTCTGTCCTTTCTTCTCTCCGTCCATTCTGCGGTCCGTCCGTCGTTTCTTCCATCCATCCGCCCTGTCGCCTGCCCATCCTTTTGTGCGTCCGTCTTTTCCCTGCCTTCCATTGCTCCGTCGCTCCGTCTCTGTATCCGTTCATCCGTCTGTCCGACTGTCCATCTTCCGCTCCATTCGTTCGGCCGTTACACGGCTCGCCCACCTGTCTAATATACATATTTCACGTGTGTGGCCTCAGCACTCTCTCTCTCTACGATCTACGATCACAAGAGTTTCACACTTGATGTAGTCTCGCTCTACTCTAGATCTTCTCAAGATCTCCTCTTGTCAGCTTTCTTATTTATTTCTTGTTGAACTGAAGCAGTCGACAGAGCTTGTTGAAAGCAATTTGATTGCATTGGAGCTGTGAGCCATTAAAATTCAAATGAAGACCAAGTTTCTCTGGCATGGCTCACAGTAAACTGATTTCAAAGGGCGTATTCGTAATATTCACTGGCTACTGCAGAGAGCAGAGAGCGAGGTCGAAAAACAATTTCTCATATCAACCAAATCCAATTCGGGCGAAATATTCATTAAGCAAATTGTAAACTGAATCTGTGAATATTGCGCATATGGAATATTTCTCATTTCCTGCCCCAAATGTCACAGAGCCGGCGCTGACGAGCGCCTCAACGTGGAAGCATTATTTGTGAGTGCAATGCAGCGCACATTCAATATATATCGTCAAACATGTCTTAATGAAAGTTCCACTGCGCCCGTCACACCGCCAGAGTCAGCTGCCAGAAGCAGAGCCGACTTGATATATTTATAAATGAAATAAATTAAATGTATCCGAAGAGCTCTGAGAGGCAGTCGGCGCCCTGGAGTGCGACTCCTGTTGCGTCTGTCGGGAGAAATCCCTCTTGATCATGCTAAGCTGCAGCTGGAGCCTATTATAATGAGTTTACTACTTGTGGCTAAGCAGGCAAATAAATAATCTAGACGGCCTATAGATCTATATGAGGGAGGTGGGGTACGTGGTGGACTGTCAGCGTCGGTTGCTCACTTCAAGAGTCTGAAGGAAAGTAAATGGAACATATATTGTCTTAAGCTTGCTTGCAGCCGCTATAAAAAAATCTGGAAAAATATCTTCAGCTCAACAGACAGCAATTGAGAATATAAATATTACGTATACGTAATATCTGATATTTTCCATCACGAAGTTTTGACATTATCAGAACAGAAGATTATCAGAGCTTGCAGAAACGGTCTCAATAATTATAAGGTAATATTTACTAAATAAATACTAAATATATACTGAATAAATACTAAATAAATACCAAATTAATTCTAAATAAATTCTAAATCAATTCTAAATAAATAGTAAATAAATACTATATATATACTAAATAAATACTAAATAAATTGTAACATATATAATCTACTACTTTGATAATTTACGTATACGTAATTTTTCAGCATTTCATTTAATAATTGCTACACAAAGCTTTTTTAGCTCAACATCATTGCAATTTCAACTGAAAATTAAATAAAGTTTATGTGAGCTTAATATTTGCTTTACGTATACGTAATATTTCATATGACCTCTCACAAATGAATTTCAGAGAAAGTTAAGCAGTGGAGAAAAACGAATACAATACACATAATACAATATAATTAAAAGGCAGAAATTTAAAGTATTTAAAAATATTAAATATAGGCGTATGCGAGAAAAGTATGCATATAATATGACGTATACGTAATTTTTGGTTATTTTTAATTTATATGAAATATTAAAGTATTAAATATAATTTATTTGAAGCATAATGTATATATATAAAATTAAGTTAAAAATATATATTTATATATACTTTCTCAATATAAATTATATTAAATATATTAATGTTGCGTATACGTAATAATTAAATTCCCAACAGCACATTTTCAGCTAAACAAACTTTAGCACAGCTTAATTCGTGTTCAATATATTTTAATTAAAATTTATTAAAATATATTGTTACTTTGCCTAGATGGCGTATACGTAATATTTTTTAAAATTAAAATTTCATACTGAAATATCTATGACATATCTAACGCCTATAGAAAGCATCGAAACTGCAATTTGAAATATATATAATATATATAAAAGATAAATATATTTCCACAAAAAAAAACTATAAAATAATATTATAAAATGATGAAAATAAATATATAAAAAAATATATATCTCTCAAATTTGGTCCAAATGAAATCAAATTTGTATTGCACCTAAATATTTTGATATGATTTTCCCTTTCATAATCAACTCGATTGTCCACAGGAACGTAGAGTCCATTGAGCCCCCCATATTGCCGAGATCTTAGCAAAATAGCAGAATGGAAAATCGTCTGGTTAAATATTTGCAATAAATCAAAGTTAACAAATAACAAATCAGAGACAGCCAACAGGCAGCATGTGCATTAGCCAAAGAGCACAGCTCGGCAGCAATAAAGCCCAATCAAAGTCTCGACTGGCATCTGGGTCGTATACGCAATATTTGTGTTGCGATTGAAGAGAAACCAAATTTTTTGTCAACAAAATATGAAAATCATTTTTGAATTGAAATGGAAAACGCAGAGAGTGAGTGGGAGAGGGACATAAGCTGCTCAGAACTTGCAGCTGGACTTGAAGTAGTCTCTGAGTCGAGTCGAGTTGGAGTTTCTATCTTTTATTTAGTTTTTTCTATTGCTGAAGTGGGGCAACTTGGTTGCGGCCCTTGAGCGAGCGGTGTTGCATGCCACTTGGCCAGCCACTTGGGTCAGGTTGTTAAGCGGCATTGCGCGGAACTTACCTGTGCGCCACATGCATCGGTCTGGCTCCAGCTGCAACTGGTTGTTGCAGCACTTCAGCTGCCGCACTGCCCAGCAAACACTTTCCTACTCCTGCTCTTCTTCTTCTGCTTCTTCTTCTTCTTCTACTTTTTGTTTACACTTGCATTAACATTGCCATTTTCATTCGCATATATGTATTTATATATCAGAAACTTTTAATTAGTTGCAATTAGTTGCTCGCCGCTGCCGCCGCCGCTGCTGCTGCTGCTGTTGCTGCTGCTGCTGCTGCTGCGCTGCTGCTGCTAATTGCTGTGAAAAGCAAAAAACAAAAACAGAAAAAAAAATTCTGGTGTTTAATAATTTGATGTTTATTTGATTGCACTTCGTTGTAGTAGTTGTTGTTGTTGTTGTTGTTATTATTGTTATTATTGTTGTTGTTGTTGTTGTCTGTGCTTTGGCAACCGCAGCAAAAGCGCACCGCAAAACTAGCTAAACGTTGAGCCCGACGGCAACCGCAGACAAAAAAAAAACTGACGATGCCGCACTGCAGCAGCAACTGTTGCCGCCGCAACCAGCAGCAGCAGCAGCAGCCGCAGCCACAAAGTGCCCAATCAACTGGCAAAAAAAGAGTCAAACAAACAAACAAACACACAACACACTCACGTGCCACGTGGCACAACAAACAAACACAAAAAAAAAATATTTAAATAAGTCTAAGCAGGTGTTAAGCACAACAGCAACAGCAGCGACAAACAGTCAACAGCAGTAACTAGTGCTGCCAGCTCAGTCAACAATGAGGCACAACACTTCTCGCTGCTTAGATTGCAGTTGCTGGCGCAGCAGCAACTGTTGTTGTTGTTGATTCAGCTGGCAATTGCAATAGATTGCTGCTGTTGCAATCACAGCAGCAACTATTGCTAGAGCGCACTACACTTGCAGTCGCAATAGATGTTGCTGCTGTTGCTACTACTGTTGCTGGTACAGCAGCAACTATTGCTGGATCACACTGCACTTGCAAGATATAGTTGTTGCTGTTGCTAAATTCACAGCAGCAACTATTGCTCGAACACGCTACAATTGCTATTATAATTGCTGTTGCTGTTACAGTCACAGCAGCAGCAGAAGCTAGCAATAGTTGCTGCTGATACTGTTACAGCCACTGCTGCAACCATTGCTAGCTATTGCTGCGGCTACTGTTGCTCTCACAGCAGCAACAATGCCGAGATCACACTGCACTTGCAATTGCAATAGATATTGCTGCTGCTACTGCCGCTGTTGCTGCCGCCGCTTCGACTGGCCACGCACGTGTTTCGCTTTAGAGAGCTTTCTTTTTCTGGCATCCGCATCCGGTGCCCGGTTCTGTTGTCAACAAGCTACCACACGCAACTAATTCAAAAAATCCAAGCGAACGGATTACGCTACGATGTTGCTGCCAGACACACACACGCACTGGCGCAGACACAGCAGCAGCAGCAACGGCGGCAGCGGCAGCAGCAGCCGAAGCCAGGGCAGTCGTCGCAGCCGAACGGCCGAACAGCTTCGGTGCTCGGCTCGCATTCGCTGCGTTCGTCGTGCTGGCTGTCGTTGGCGCTCGGCTCGCCTTCGGCTCTGGGACGGCGGCTCGGCTGCGGTTCAGTCGCGGCTCGGCTGCGACAGCGACAGCACGTGCCAGCGGCTGAGCAATGCCCATGTGTGTGTGTGTGTATGTGAGCGAGAGATTGCCTCTGTGTGTGCGAGTGTGTATTAATGTGTAGTGCGTATTATTTAAAAAGCAGCTTAACCTGCTTTTGTGACCTTTTCCCTTGGCCGACACACAGATTTGTCCATTTCGCATATCGATGCCAATTCTCTAGTGTCTGTGTGTGTGTGTGTGCGTGTTGCTGTGTGTCTGATAAATGAGTTTTTATTTTGATTTTATTTACTGCGCTTTAGGCCTTAGCATATGCAACATTATTAAGTTGGCTTCTTACATTATATATCTTCCTATTGTTCCGTTGCCACACACACACACACACACCTCTTTATAAGGCTTTCTTTTTGTAGCTGATTAACTGTTAATTACAGCTAACTTCATCAGACTCTTCGACTGTCTACATCTCCATCTCCATCTCTCTCTCTCCCGCCCACTCTGCATCAGCTCTTTCCCTCTTTTGTCCACTGCTCTTTAGCAATCAAACCAATAAACCTGTCTAAGCCAGCTTAACTTATCTCTCGCTGCTTGCTTTAAGCCTCGCTTTTAGCTCTGTCAATTTTTTGCTGCTTTCCTGCCAGCAGATCAAAGCGAGCATTTTCAGGGCAATCAGAGTAATATGAAATATATATGTGCGAGAGCTGCTCGAGCAGTTCAAGAGAGATTTAAGCAAGCTCGCAGATGCATATTGGCTGCTTGAGTCGATGCTAATTGCAACTTGCCTCATAGGAAACTACTTGGCAGCTCAACTAGAGTAAAGTAGAGTAAAGAGCAGAGGATTACAAATTATAAATAATTGTGAGGCTGCCCGAGAGCACATGACGTGGAACTGGGCGTGGAGCAATGTGGCCTTTGGTTGCCAACAACAATTAGTTCCGTGATAGACATTGGGAGGACAATCGCCATGACAGCTGTGCAGCTAGTGGAAGCCACAACATTTCATGGAACTGCAGATTATCACATCGAATATGAATGCAAGTCGGTAATCTGCAGAGCATTCCTCCTGTGCGAGCACGAGCACGTTACTGACGGCCACCTGCTGATGCTGCCAGCTGGACTGCGGCTGTGCATTGAGCAATTTGCGGCTGGCCCAAACGTCAAGACGATTGAGGCACATAGGAAAAACACTTGTGTCAGTTACACGCCCTGGGATAGACCTGCAATAGACCTGAGTTATTGCGGAGTGTCGGTGAGTTGAGCAGACTTGCAGCTCAATCATAGGAGTCGAACATAAACTTGTATCTCAAACATATCGAAATGAGCATCTCCGCAATTTCTCTTAATTTTGAGTCGCACTTCGGGAAGGTTCGAGCATGATTAGGCTCCTACTCAGATTGCCGGGATTGTGCTAGGCTGCCTTAGCCAGCAATATGAGCCGGATTTGCTAGTTAAGATTTTATGGCCTGCGCTATAGCTCACAAATAGAGCTCCAAGCAGTATAAATGTTATCTGTTAGCTGTTAAATAAGCATAGCAGCACATGTTAATGTTAAATAGGAAGAAATGTTAGGCAGGCAGATAGTGCTAACATGAGCATGTTATAAGCAACCTAATCATAGACTGAAAGTACTTTGAAGATGCTGCTGTTAGGTATATAAGATTAGGACTGAGAACTTATTTCGTACTATACACTTCAATTCCTGAAGCCATCAAATGTGGAGATGTTAACATATGATCTGTTATGTATAACATATAAAACATATAACTTAACATATACCACAACATGTAACATAACATATAACATAACATATAACTTAACATATAACATAAAATATAACATAACATATAACATAACATATAACATGGCATGTAACATGGCATGTAACATAACATATAACATAACATATAACATAACGTATAACTTAACATATAACATAACATATAACATAACATATAACATTACATATAACATAAAATATAACATAACATATAACATAACATATAACATAACATATAACATAACATATAACATAACATATAAAATGGCAAATAACATATCATATAACATAACATATAATATAGATATAACATAAAAAATAACATAACGTATAACATATAACATAACATTGAACCTAACATAACATTACATATAACATGATATTTAACATAATGAATTTATCTTTATCTCAACTCTGCTCACATTGTAGATATACTTTCCGACGACTTGATTCAATATCTGCTGGAATAACTTCTATATATGTTAGCGTCTGGAATGTTACTGTCGAATCTAGTTACTCTAAACTCTTATTCTTCACTTCTGCCTCTTCAGCTTCATATCTAACTTTAACTAAGCTCATTTAAATTAGTTTGCACTCAAATGGCACATCTTGCTCCGCATTGCAACGACTCCAAGTTAAGGATAGCTTTAGTAGCTTCAACTATATGCTTATCACAAGTGGCATCACTCTAGCTGGGTCAGCCAGTGTCACGAATTTGGTTCTCACCGATGCATATATCAACTTTAAATAGCCATGCCTGTCTGCTGGCTATCTCGTTGGCCATTGAGGGCGGAGCTTAGCTATTGCTTCAACTGCTTGAAGTGCTTTCAATTGAGCATTTAACTTTGAGCAGCTTCAGCTATATCTAAAAAGAGGGACAAAAAAGAGAACAATTTGCTGGAATTGGTTCAAGCACCTGTTAGCCCTTATCCTTACATATCACAGACAAATGCCACACACACACACACACTCGCACACACTCGCCCACGCACCTTTTTTGCAAAAGATCATTTGATGGCATTTGGCTTTGGCTTTGGCTTTGGCTGACACATTCACGAGCTGTTGCTTGGCCCCATAATTCGCTCAACATCCGATATGACCGCAAAACTGGCAAATTGGTCAAGTCGGTTGCTTTAGCCAAAAGGAAACCCAGAAAGCCCCAATCGGCTCCACACACGCACAGCTGCAACTGCCGGCTGCCTCGAGCAGCAGCAGCAGCAATTGAAGTCGATTTTCGAGTGCGACTCACTCTGTTCGATGTGTCGATATGCTGATGCAAATGGCAGGAAATGCGTGATAACGACCACACACAGACACACACACACACATGGACAAAATATTGCAAATTTGAATGGACAACACACACACACACACACACACACACACACTCAACTGGCTTTAACTGGAGCAGAGGTCTAAAACTTTGCCAGCTTCCACTCTTTCTGGCATTTCACACGCTCGGCTGATGGGCTCCGTTGACTCCGGCTCTGGCTCTCTGCTCGGCCCGCTGATGTTGTGAAAGTGTCGACAACAGTTTGGGCCTGGCCAAAACACATGCCAGCCATGGCAGCATGACCAGCATCAGCAGCTGCCGCATGCCGCATGCCGCATGCCGCATGCCGTATCCTCGTTTCGAATGGGAATGTGAATGTGAATGTGAAGGAGAAAGCATAAAGAACCGCAAAATCATGAAATTGAAATGCAATAATGAAGGCTTCATGGTCGATCGCTCAAATATACACATACCCATACACACACACTCACACATGCACAGAGAGAC
The DNA here is from genome assembly GCA_035047485.1 of Drosophila peninsularis. NCBI lineage: Eukaryota > Metazoa > Arthropoda > Insecta > Diptera > Drosophilidae > Drosophila > Drosophila peninsularis. The sequence goes on from JAWNPN010000042.1 coordinate 4,448,884, forward strand.
AGCGCGCCAGACAGTTAGAAGCAACAGAATCAGCGAATGTGCAATCGACACGGCACAGTGGGGCAAACTCAGCAATTTAGCTAAGCAAATTTCCAAATTTATATATGTTACGCATAACAGAGACTGTTAAATAGCTGTTAAGCTGTTAACATACCTAACATATGTTAGGCTTCAGGCCTGGTTAAGAGATAACTTAACAGAGCTGTTATCTCTCTATCTCTCTCTGTTAACCGTAACAGTTGTGCACAATAAAACTCTTACAGTGCAGGCAACTGTTAGCCGTGCATGTTAAGTTGATTTTATGTTAACACTCTGTTAAAGGCCTGTTGAACAGCCTAAGTCTTACGACTCCCATGAGTCCTATGGACCTTACGAGGCCAACTGTTAATACTGTTAACATAACTGCTAGAGTAGCAATCGCCTTGTAACCTTAACATATCGATCACAAAATTGCCAACACTCAAAATCTCTTTCAAAAACTTAAAATTTTGCCTACAGTTAAAAGGCTTCGCTGCAATTGAGCCAGTGAGCGAGTGTGTGTGTGTGTGTGTGTGTGTGACGACACCACAAAGTTGCCATATTTAAAGCATAAAAGCAACATTTCCGTTTGTCGCATACTAGCGCAAGGCACAGCGGGAGTGAGCGGGACAGAGAGAGGGAGCGAGAGTGTAGAGTCGGTCGCAGCAGGGGAGAAGGGCAGGGGAGGGAAAGGGATGGCAAGGGAAGCCAGCCAAAAAACTAGAGAAACTAAGGCAGAGGCCGAGGCCTATGCCAAACATAGAGACAGGTGTGTGTGTGTGTGTGTATGTGTGTGTGCGTGCGCGTTGCAGTCATGTACAACATGCAACAAACGTGAGAAACTAAAATGAGTGCAATTTGTATGCCACATCGAAGGCCAAGGGAGGGCGGGGCGAGTGGAGAGGGAGGTGCCTAAAATGGAGGCTCAGACAGACGATGATGCTGTGTGAAAGGCGGAGGGCTAGAGCAAGCAGTGCCCGCAGCACACAGCTGTAGGCTCTAGCAGGGGCCGAGGGAGCGAGAGGGAGAGGGAGAGAGGTGCTGAAGGAGGCGATGCGATGCGCATCTTTCATTCTTTTTGACCAGCAAATTCATTTTTGCATCAATTGTCGCATAAATTATACAGATTAACACACAAGCAACACACGTACACACTCTCACACTCACACACACGTACACACACATATTATTAAATTTTATTTGAAGAAAAGGAAAGAAAACCATGTGAAAAAGTAAATGAAACTGTAAAAAAACACACCAAATTCAAACGTAAAGGACAGCTTGTGGGCAAGCGGGCGGGCGGTGGGGCTGGCTGGTAGGCGTGGCTGGCGCAACAACTGCAGCAGCCGTTCGTGTGTTTCGGTAATTGTTTAAAGTAACTGCTACAAATTGAAACGGCGCTGAAGGACGAAGGACGAACGGACACGCAGACAATACTCGGAATTTCAAATGGACAGAGAGAGATGGGGAGAGGCAGAAAGAAAGAGAGAGACGGAATGAGTGCGTAGTGAGAAAAGAGCGCAAATTATTATGCACTATGTACTAGGTACAGGGTACAGGGTATATCAGTTAGATATAGATGTAGATATAGATATAGATATAGATATAGATATAGATATAGATATAGATATAGATATAGATATAGATATAGATATAGATATAGATATAGATATAGATATAGATATAGATATATATATAGATATAGATATAGATACGAGTACATATACGATTATAGGGTATCACTGAGTCAGTCAGACTTCACATGCAGCTCTGCTCTAGCTATCTGATAAGCCCAAGGCAGACTCCTTTCTACAGGGTATTAGCGTCAACTTTTTTCTTTCCTAGGGTATCTACGCGTCAGGCATACCCCATTCAGGTACATATCCAGGATATTTGCGTGTCTCACAGCTCTCGGTATGCTTCGCAGTGGAGAATTAATTAAAGCTGCCAGAGCTGGCAATAATTTTGGGGCATTGTTTCGCTGAGGCAGAGGCAGCAGAGCAAAGACAATTCCGTTAAAGGCTTGGGTAGAAGGTCAAGTGAGAAGCTGCAAGATGCAAGCAGGTTTTCGTCTTTAAATTAGAGACAGAGACAATTGCGTGCAATAAGCCACGCGAGCTCAGAGCTGCTCTCCCAGGGGGTCGCCAACAGGCAGGCTAGGAAAGGGGGAGGGACAAGGGCAGGAACGGGGGCTGGCGCTGGGTGCTGGGTGCTGGGGATAGGGCTGGATGCAAAGGTTTCCTTATTTTTATTTTGGAGCGTTACGTTAATGGCAAATGTCTGACATGCTCTCGCTGACATACACAAAACCGAAATCTAATTTAGTTTGTCAAGAGACAGCAGCAAGCACAGCTGCCTTTGCCACCTGGCTGACTGCCTGGATGACTGCCTGCATGTCTGAGTCAGACACACACATGTTGCAGTGGCTGCAACAACGTGGGCCTTGGTGTCACTCTGTTTGCGTTGATACTTAAAGCTGCATGCGCTGTGGTTGCCCATAATTAAGATGACCCAAACCAAAAAACACTTTGCGAATTGAATTGTCAGCTGCAAATGCATGGCAACTGCTCGGCAGGCAGTCAGGCTGCCAGTCAGCTCGTTTAGCCCTCGGCCAGTTCAATTGCCAGTCAACTGGTTCCAGTTGCAGTCGGAGTTGCAATTGCAGTTCCAGCCAGTGCCTCGACTCCTTAGCTGCTGTAGATTATGCTGTCGCCTGGCGCTGCTGCGACTATGAGAATGGCTGACAGCCCCCAAAAAATACTAAAATTGCCAGCCAAAATGTGAGCTTGAAGTACGTGTGCTGCTAAGGGGTTAAGTGACGGGCGACGTGAGTGTGTGTGCGTGTGTGTGTGTGTGTGTGTGTGTGTAAGGAGGGCGGCAAACAGTTATTCGTAAGGGGTTATGTGGATGTGGAAGGCGTGTGTGTTGCAAAAATATACTAAATATAAATGCACATAAAAATTCAATTTCTCTAAAGTGTAGCTAAGCATGTAATTGAATTTGTAATGGCGAATATCGTCGAAATCGTCTACAACTCAGCCAAACTCATTCCCATTTTCACATTTCCATCTTCATTTTGGTTCCATTCTGTCGCGAGCTGAGTGACTGACAGACGGACGGACGGACAGACTGTCGCCTGCATAGATCCATGCTATATATATGTATATATATATATATATATATATATATATATATATATGTATATGGATATGCGTTGGAGAACGTGAGTGTGTTTGCCAGTTGACTCCAATTTCAATTCCACTTCCGACTTCCGACTCCGACAAATAATGCCCCGAACTGGCATTTTTGTTATGCCCCCACATCGTTTGATATCTTGGCAGCCAAACCAAACACAGCCAGCGGCTCGTTGGCTTCAATTGTCTCTCTCCCTCTCTCCCTCTCTCCCACTCTCCCTCACTCTCTCTCTCTCTTTCTCTCTCTCTATCTATCTATCTATCTGCGTGTGTGTGTGTTTTTAATAACGACAAACCAAACGCTTGTCACCTCGTACTTACTCAATTTGAACTCTTTGGTGAACTGGCTTTAGCCGCATTTACATATAAATATGTCTATTTAATATTAAATACCATTTAAATTGACATCTCCAGCCGCAAAGAGACGCAATTTGCACTCAATTAAGATGCACATCAAGCGCAGGCATGCTTTGACATAGTGCATTTAACACTTTGCATTAACAAGCCACATTAACATTTATAAAATCTCAAGCGTTGCGAAACACCTTTCAATATAAATACATAAACTAACATAATAGAATTTAACATTATTTGCCAAGGCATTCAATATGCCACCATTTTCAATGGCCGTAAATAGAAACCAACCAATCAGCAATCTGTGCGCTGATCGAAATAGCTTTGCAGAGTTTGCAAATTGACAGCGACAACAGCAGCAGGAGTAAAAGAGACAAAGCGATTGCTAGCAGCAACAGAGTAAATTTGAGTGGAAGCAATGCAATAGCAGCACTGATCAATGATATTATGGGTGTGAGCGAGTAGGCAGCATGGCAACTGGAGGCTTTGACATACAAAGTGTAGAGTTGTCATGGAAACCAACCAATCAACAATCAATAGCTCTGGAGAGCTCAAATGTAGCAATGAGAGTGAAGGAACGACAAGCATGCATGCAGCCATTACAGTAGAGCGAGCAGGATAGCTCTATTGGGCAGCAAGTAGACAATGATCAATGGCAGCATTAAGTACCAAATGGAAATGACTGCTGATTGGAGACTAAGCGAGTGCATGCAAGTGGAGACTCTAACAGACAGCGAGCAGTCATGCGTGCTTATACAGACACACACACGCCCAGCGACAGACAGAGACAGCTGCATATGTGTGCGAAAATTACATATTGTGTATATATATATATAGAGGTGGCAATATGGCTGCTATGGCGTTCGACATGCTGCACAGTGTCATAGAATACCATTTAATTGTTTTACAGTTCATTACGAAGCGGGCGCCGCGAAGTATGCAACAAAAGAGGAGAACACATTAAAAACCAGTATTATAGTTGTTGTAGTTGTTGCTGTGTAAATTTACTTTTGTGGCGCCATCAAAGGCGCTTAACGCAGCCTGCATGGCTGAGTATGAATGTGTGTGTGCGTTAAGATATTGAAGTTTAAGCAGTGAATGAACTAATTTCGGTTGCCATATCGACGACATAATATGTGAGAGAATGCGTGCTGCTGCAGTACGTCAATCAGTCAATCGGTCAATCATTCCGTCAGTCAGTCAGTCAGTCAATCTCAGTGGCATTGACAGCGGATGCTCAATCAATTAGTAGCTGGCCGAACACATTCTCATTATCGCTTGTCAGCGCGTGGAAGGCACGTTCCAGCCAAGATTAAGGCCAGCAACAGGAAGTCGCATGAGTAGCAGCATCGGTATCAGTGGCGGCGGCAGCGACTGCGGCAGCGGCAGCCAGGACACTCAACTACTCCGACGTCCGCTTGACTTGCTTGGCATGTAAATTGCAACAGGCAACGAGCAGAGGAAACAATTATGTTGAGCCAATGAAGCAAACTGCGATGCGACAGATACAGTAACTGCTACGGCTACAGCTACGGCTACAGCTATGGCAATGGCTATGACTATGGCTGTGGCAACTGGCAACTGCCACAGGCATTGCCACGGCCACTGCCACTGCCACTGCCACTGCCACTGCTATTGCTACTGCTACAACAACAACTGCGACACACACTTGCAGCGCGTGACACGACCATGACACGTTCAGCAAGCCAGCCGACAGGGCGACAGCCGACAGGCGGCAGTCGACAGCTGGCAACACCGCCAGGCGCCAGCACAGTGGAACGAGTCCCCGGAATAATACATAAAATGGATAAATTAAGACTGATATGTTAATTACTTCATGCTGATGCTACTGTTAAGATGTGTATGTGTGGCAGTGGGTGGTAAATGTTAATGTTATGTGAATGTTAAGCTTTCACTTCTCTCTCTCTCTCTCTCTCTCTCTCTTTATTGTAAGAGTCATCCAATTTTCTAACTTTTCTCCCGTGTTAATATCTTTTTCTCAAAATCTCTCTTGCTATCTATCTATATATATATATATATTCTCTCTCTCTCACTTTCTCTCTCTTTCTGTCTCTTTCTTCTATTCTCTCCTTTTCATTCTCGCTCTCTCTATCTCTATTTGGATCTCTTCCTCTCTCTCTCTCTCTCTCTCTCATACTCTCTCACTTTCTATCTCCTACTCTTTCTATACCTCTCTTACTCTCTTACACACACACACTCTCTATCTCCCCTTCTCTCTCTCTCTCTCTCTCTTTCCCTCGCGCAATCTTTCCCTTTTCTATCCCACTGTACACCGCTGGGCAGCCAGCCAAATGTGGGCGTGGCAGCAGCAGCAGCAGCATTGTGGGCGTTCTTGCCCGAGCACTTTACAAAATAAATAAAATGAAAATTTGCTGCTTCCGGCCTTTATGCAGCGTCACCCAGGCTCTCCTGCTCGCCCGATCCCCCCTCTCCCACTCAGTCCCTCTCGCGCCCTCTCTGTGTGTGTTGCTATCCATGTCCATATCCGCATCCGTATCCGTGGCCATGTCCGTGTGTGTCTCTACCGCCCTCTCTCTCTCTCTCACACACACTCTCTCAGGCTGACTTCTTGCTTTCTTTTCAACATAATTTTAAATGGGACGCAACGAGACGTAAAGTGAGAAAGCTGCAGCAGCGGCAGAGGCAGCAGAGGCAGCAGCAGAGCCGCCAACTAACTGTTAACGGCTCGTGCCTTGGCAAATGCGTGCGTGCGCGTCTACTTGTAACCAACTACCATCCGCACACGGCGCCTGCCTGCTGCCCCCAGCCCCCAGCCCCCTGCCGAGCCGCTCTGTTCGCTTGCCTCGTCATTCAGGCTCTGACTCTGCTCTGTGTGTGTGTGTGTGTGGGTGTGTGCGTGCAAATGCAAATGATGTTATCTGTGCCTGCGCCCCACTGTGCCCCCACACGCGCCTGCTGCTGAGAAAAAGGAAAAAACTTTTCACTGCTGTTAAGAAATTGATCAAGTGAAAAGGTGAAAATTGATTTTGCGACATGTGTCACAAGGCCCTGTCGTGGCCCGCCCACACTCCAGGCGCCACGCCTAGGCATATGTATGTCTCAATTGTTTATCAGGCACACGCACTTTAACACACACACACACACACACACACACGCACATCTTTTGTGTGAGCGTCTTAGACGGACTGACTGACTGACTGAATGACTGGCATATGGCGTGTCATTCGATTACGTTAATCAAATGATGCACAAACACGCGACTCTCTGACACCTGCCACCTGCACCCGCCCCTGCCACAATCTCAATCTCTTGCCCCGCCTCCCGTTGAGAGTTCTCTTTAGCATTCCCCTGACATTGCCTAATGCTAAGCACTGCCTCTGCTGTTGATTTTTGTTTAAGAGCACAACAAAAGCGACACACACACACACACACAATGCCCAACGGCTGTGCGCACAGAAACTTCTCCCAAAACACAGCAGCAGCCAAAAAAGTATTGTTGACAATATTTAATTTCTTTTTGCTTCAGAAAAAACGTCTTCAGCTCGTCATTTGGCACTGGCTCAGCGCCAAGATCTTTCAGAACTCTATTCAAGCTGCTCATATCATGCGCTTAGTTCACTTTATAGGGCAGAAACTCTCTCTCTCTCTCACTCTCTCTCACTCTCTCTCTCTCTCTCTCTCTCTCTCTCTCTCTCTCTCTCTCTCTCTCTCTCTCTCTCCTAGATACCTTACTTTATGCCTGTCTGATGTGGCCTATCTTATGAGAGTAGTCAAGCTTAGTAAAGTATATATATTCTTGATCTGCAGTAGATTGATATAGTGTAGCCCATCCGTCCGGCTGTCTTGCCGCCCATACGACCGTCCGTCTGTCCGTTTCTCCTTTTATTCAACCGTCCACCCGACCATCTGTTGCTCCATCCCTCAGTTCCTTCCGCCGTTTAAGCCACTGATCGTCCGTTCCTTACTCCGTCGCTCCCCGGCCTTAGGCACTCTTCCTTGCTGTCAATCGAATGGAATTTCTTCAAGACTTGCTTTGAAATATATTTGAGTAAATTAATGGATTAAACAGAAGTTCTTTACAATGCCAGAAAACTTTGCTAAGTAATTCAACTGACTGCAGAATACACTACAAAACCAGCTAACAAGCCTTGCATGCGACTTCAGCTCAAGTTGGCCAAAACTAATATCAATATTAGTGCCTATATATACAGTTAACTAATTTGCGTGAGAGGCAGCGTGAGCCTAATGATCAGCACCTGCCCGGGCAGGTAAGCAGCAGTCTATGCACAGCCAGCTGAGCCTTTGCTTTAGCCTTTCACAAACAAATTGTTGGCAAAAATAATTAAAGAAAAAATACGGAACAAAATCGTGTTAATTAGCTAATGCAGGCTAGTGTATACCCTGTACGGGGTATGCCCAGGGCATTCAAGCAGTGCAAGCAGTAAACAGCTTGTCATATGATAGATAACCTATCCGAAAGACTTTTAATTTTTGTCTACACATCCACAGTCTATAGCTCAATTACAGGGTATCTGTCAGTCGTCTATGTGGCAAACTCTTTACAGCTTAACAAAACAAGCTTTGCCTTTGTGGCAGTTGCACAAGCTGAGAGGAGTTGCTGAAAGAGTTGGAGACCGGAGACTGGAGAGTGGAGAGTGGAGACTGGAGGCTGGCGTTGGGCCATCAATTGCAATGCACTTTCGACTGGGCACTCGACTAAACGAAGCAGCTTTAAAACGTAATGTTTGAAAAGTCAGGCAACAATTGTTGTTGTTGTTGCTGTTGTTGTTGTTAGTGCCACAAATTGCAGGGCCAAAAAGTTTATCGTGTAATCATTTTAAGTTCACTTTCTTATTATTTTTGCAACTGCAACAAAAAGTAAAAAAAAGAAACAATGGGGCCAAAATCGGGGGCAACGAGCGAGAGAGGCGAGAGAGAGAGAGAGAGAGAGGGAGAAGGGGGAAAGGGCAGCCGAAAGGAACTTGATGCGAAAGCTGAAGCAAAGTTGCAATAGTTTCGGTTGCCTATGTCATGTTCAAAAAAAGATTAGTGCACGGCTTCGAGTTGATTCTTGCTCTTGTATACCCTGTAAAATGAGTGGAATGGCTAAATAAACCATAGACTAGCTGATACCCTGTAAAAAACTGATCTTTATAAGGTAGTTACTGGCTAAGCTTGCTCAATGGGAGTATTTGGGTAGTACATACTACCAGATACCCTGTAAATATGTGGTTTTCTTAAGAGTTTAATGCACTTAATCCGCATAGAGTATCTATAAGTCATGCCTGTTTAATGAAAGTGTTTGACATGTGTATATTATAACATATAAGCTGGTAGATACCCTATCAATAAGTGATCCAGCGCTTGGCAGAAAAAATATTTACAGCGTATCTACTAGCTAAGCATGCTCAAAATATAGTAAACTTATGTTACAAATTGTATAAACCAGCATATACCCTATAAAAACGAATTCTTGTGTAATTGAAAAGTCTTTGTAAGCTAAGTCTTTACAGGGTATGTACTAGTATTGCAACTTAAATGGAGAACATTGAACTTAGATGAGTGCCATAAGTAAAAACATTATGGATATACCCTGTAAAAAGGCATCTTTGTCACATTTAACTCTCCTTGTAAGCTGTATGCTTACAGGGTATCTACTAGCTGTGCCCTTTTAATGCCAAATGTGTGTTTATGTGATTTTTATGGCATAGAGCTGCAGATACCCTGTAGTGGTAGGGGGCTGTATGCAACTTAGCGACTTTTTTGTTATTTTACAGGGTATCCACTGGCTAGCCAAATGCTTAACTAAGTATTTATCCGTTTCCCATTTCGCTCGCTGTTGTTGCTGTTATTGTTGCCTGCTGTGTTTACAGTTGGTAATTGTTGTGGCCTGTGTGCATAGTTGTTGTTGCTGCTGTTGCTGTTGTTGTTGCTGTTGTTGTTGTTGCTGTTGCAGCTACTTTGAAGTTTTGTATACAACTTTTATGACACTTTGTCTTATTGTTGTTTTCTACTTTGCAGCAGAACGTGTCATATTCAGTTATGTATTTATTCCAATTGCAGCAAAGACAGCCGAGACTATCTCTATCTCTCCCTCTCCGTTTTTCTATCTCTCTCTCTCGCTCAGTCCCTCTCTTTCCCTTTGATGCGCCTTGGCAGTTCTTAGCTGCTTGGATCTGGGCCACTTCTTGAGCTCTGCTGTTGAGCATAAGCTTTCAGATTTGCCAGCTAAACTAGCGGCTGCTCTATCCCGCTCACTCACACACTCTCCCTCCCTCTCTCTCTCTCTGTTAGTTTTTGTTCGCAACTTGCAACTGTCAGAAAAACGCTTTGGGCACGCAACAGACAACAATAAAAAAACATTTTGCAGCTTCGCTCAGGCGTTTGATAGATGCAACTGCTTAAAGCAGATGCTGTAGCTCTACCCATGGAGAGCTGGATGTATGAATAAAGATGGATGCATATAAGCCCATGCATATATACAGATAACTTCCTGCAAGCAAAATTAGTTTTTTGGCCAGCGCTGGCTTGTCTTAGCGGTTCGACTCTCGCCACATTTGCAGCGGCTTAAACGCTTTTCGCTCAGTTCATTAACAAGCTTTGCCCGGCTACGTGCCCTTTTTAACTGCATTAATCCCACTCACTTTTCGCATATTTTTTCAGCTTTAGTTCCAATTAAAGTTTCATTTAATTATGTTTTTTTATGCCCATGCTCGCTCAAGCGGCGGGAAGAGTGTATGCGGATTGAGGCCTGGCAAGCCCATAGGTCAGGCTTCGCTATGGAAAGTATACTCCTTTGAACTAAATTATTATATTTATTATATATTGAAAATTGTATATATGCAGTGTATAGGGTATATAGTCTGTAGCACATACCCTATACACTACATATATGCCATTTTCAAATGAATCTCTCTGGCGCCTCTCTATATGCCACGCCCGTCAACTTCGCCCCCGATTCCCATCACTCTGTCAGCCTCGGACGAGCATCGCGCAGTCGCATACGCTCTGTGGCCTTGTTTACTTTGCGCTTTGTTTATGACAATTAAATGAAATTGCATTTTTTATAATTCTAAACAAACAGAGAACTGATTTTAATTGAAATTGAGTCAGCCGCTCGCACAGGGTATCCCCAGTGCGGGTGTGGCCAGTGGGCGAATGCCAGCAGATTACGCATACGCCACGTTGCGGGGCTTCAAGAGTCGCAACTGCCGCTGATCTCTCTGACTTCAGACTGCAGCTGTTGGGCTGCCGAGCTCAGCGGCCCCTCCCCCGCCCTAGCCTGGCCACGTCCCTGCTATGCTCCTTTGGCCATGCGATAAGGTCAGCACCGTCGTCGTGGCTGTAAGTGCTTGAAAGTCAATTTTGAATTGAAAATACGCCACGTAACGCAATATGTTGATCTTTTGAATACGAATGCGGAATCCACGCAGAGGGGGGGTGGCTGCTTGAGCTCTAAGAGAATTGGGCTGAATGTGAAATGCGAGCACAAAATGGCAGCACAAGCAGAAATACAAACAGATATAATAGGAAGGGCGGGGGCAGAGCGAGGGGGGCTATGTGAGAGGCTGAGCCAGACACACACACACACACAAATTTAAATAAACTTTACTAATAAAATGTCGTTTACAAGTGGCAAGTGTCGACGGCGACGCTGACAGGTCCTGAACCTGGGAGGCTGTGCCAGGGGCTGAAGACAAAGTCTGAGACTTTGACTGACTGTCAGGAGCGAAGGGCTTATGTATTGGCGCTCTGTGTGTGTGTGTGTGTGTGTGTGTGTGTGTGGCTTAGCTGCTGCTGCTGCTGCCGTTGTCAACGCATGAGTTGATGCCGATGCCAACAACGTATTAATTTTGTGTATCAAAATAAACTTATTCCGGCTCCACAAAAAGGCACAGAGAGACAAACAGAGTGGAGAGCCGTCGATGGGCACTGGGAGTTGCAGCTCAGTTTACAGTTTGTGCTGCCAGAGAGAGAGAGAGAGAGAGGGGGAGAGGGAGAGCAGGGGGGTCGGACATGTACATATAAATATCTACATCACGTTCCGAGCTCGGGAATGCCAATGTAAATATTTTCAAACTTTGATGAAATAATCAAGGTAAACAGTAAATGTCGTTGTCGTTGTCGTTGTCGTTGTCATTCTCGTTGTTCTCATTGTTGTTGTTGTCGCACTCCTTGTCGTTGTCAATGCGCTCGTGCTGCTGCCTCAATCTCTGACTCAGCCTCAGCCTCAGCCTCAGTCTCAGCCTCAGCCTCGGTGTAAGCATCAGCGCTTCAGTCAACACTTAGAGCTGAGCGCGAATCGTGATTATTTGCGTGACACGAAGACAATACTTGATTTGAGTGTTGGTAAACGAAAGAAGAGGCAGAATATATGATTGACAGACTGATTAATATGATAATATGATAATATGAATATAATTGATATGGCTCTTAAGAATACTCAAGCTGATTGATAGCTAACTGATTGACGATGTGACTCAGTGGTTGACTGACTGACTGATTGATTAATTGATCGATTGTTGGATTGTACTGATTGACTGAGTGTTGACTGCCTCTTCGACTGGCTGACTGACTGAGTGATTGATTGATTGACTGACTGACTGATTGATCGACTGTTTGAACTACTGATTTACTGATTAAATAATTGATCTATTAATTGATTGATTGATTGAACTGATTGAGGGACTGAATCATTGATTGATTGGCTGGCTGATTGATTGACTGATTGACTGACCGACTGATTGACTGAGTGTTGACTGTGTCCTTGATTGGCTGTCTGACTGAGTGATTGATTGATTGGTGGATCGATTGACGGGCTGTCTAATTGACTGACTGATTAAAGAATTGATTGATTGACTTACTGACTGATTGATCGACTGATTGAATGACTTGTTGAACCACTGGTTGACTGATTAATTAATTGATCGATTGATTGATTGATTGTACTGATTGAGGGACTGAGCCACTGATTGATTGACTGACTGACTGACTGATTGATTGACTGATTGACTGATTGATTGATTGATTGATTGATTGACTGCCTAATTGACTGACCGACTAATTGACTGAGTGTTGACTGACTCATTGACTGGATCAATTGACTGATTGACTGATTGATTGACTGACTGGTTGACTAATTAATTAATTGACTGATTGATTGTACTGAGTAACTGAACCACTGATTGACTGACTCACTTCTAGGCTGACTGATTGATAGACAATTGATTGATATGCCTTAAAACACAAACAGATATTAAATCAGAAAATAGCTTCACCTGACAGTGCTCAATCGATTGATTGATTGATTGCTGCCAGCTGAACCATAATACAGTTACGTTTCGTTAAACTAAGGGACACCGCTCATCTCTATGAACCAACCGCAATTGCCAACTGGAACGACGTCTGGCAACGCTCGCGCGTGTGTGTTACCATGTGGATACGGCTACAATTACAGTTACAATTACAGCTACAGTTACAGTTACAGTTACAGTCGGCATTCAGTCGTTTGCTGCCAATGTTTTTGTAGCCTGTTTGCTCCCATCTCCCGCCAGCTGTCCAGCTGTCCCTCCGTCCGTCCGAGTGTCTTCTTTGTGCTGCCCGGCAGCAGCCGCTGTTTGCCTGGGCACACACAGCAATGTTTGACTGGAGCCAAGAAGCATTGGGAAATAAACGAGAGCTTTGAGCTGTTTCTGCCTGCCAAATCAACAGATCCATGGGGTGATCCGAAAAAAGCGAAAGTTATGTAACAGTGCCTGAGCTGCAAAGAAATGTTAACAGCTGCCAGCTCTGTTAACAGCTCTGCTAACTGAAAATAAAGACTCTGTAGTAGGGAAAGACTTTATCCCGCCTTAACACCTCCCGACTATTTTCCCAGGCGCAACGCCCGTACGCCCCAACACCCAACGTCCGACGCTTGTGTAGCGCTGGAGGCCGGAGGTTATCTATATGTTAAATATCATGTTATCATATCATGTGGTATCTTCTTACAGAGCCTCCATACTTCTAGCAGCTCTCTAGGGAATATCCCTTTCGCACTGCAGCAGTCATCAATCAGTCAATCAATCATTCAGCTTAAGCTTAATCTTTTTGTATATATTTATTTACAACTCAGTCAGCAGTTAGCGTACAGATACAGCTATATATATATATATATAGATCACCATTTAGCAAACCTGTTATCCCTTTTATCTTAGCGAGTCGCCGCCACTGTGCCCGCCAGCCCATGCCTATCGAGTGTTCGCTTCAATTGCTTGCATTGCGTGTTTAATGAACAGCTCAACTTTAAGTGCTGCATAGGCTCGCGACGCCTCACACACACAGACGTATGCAGAGTGTGGCCAGGACAAGGGCATAAAGGTGTGACCAGAGCATGAACCGAACAGCCAAAGTGCAGGCTCCCAGCATTGCTACGTTTACTACGGCAGACTTCATACGTATATCATCAATCACAGTGCGACTTATGCTGCCCCATACGACTCGCTATCTGTGTGTGTGTGTGAGTGTGTGTGAGTGTGTGAGTGTGTATTAGTGTGTGATAATGATGAGCCCCCAGTCAAACTATTGGCTCAGCTAGAGGCTAGCTGTTTAGTCAGGCATAAGATCGTCAAGGCTGCCAACGATAACCTTTAAATTGCTGTCCACACACACACACACACACACACACACACACACCAACACACCAACACACCAATAGCTGTTCAAACATATAAATGCCAGTCAGTGGAAAAAGGCCAACAACAATGCAAGCGAACAGAAAAAAAACGAAGCTAAAACATTGAAAGCTAATCGCAACGACTGCTAAATACACTGCAAAAACTTGTATATAGAGAAAGATGTATAAGAATCATATATATACAATAAAAATAATGGAGAAGTGTTAAAGCAGCTGAGCGCGTCGTGGGGTAAAGGAATTACAAACTAGCCTGAAAGACTTTTCATTAAAATTGAGTTTTGTTTAAATTTTGTAATTATTATTAAACTTTCATTGAATGAAAATCAAATGGCAGAGCCTTTTAAACATTTCCTTCTCCGAATGTTATCGATAAGTTTAACAGTCTCTGAGGTATAGTCATCGAAAGTAGTATCGCTCTTGGCTGGTCAAGCCGCACTTGGGCTATCATGTTATAGTTTAACATTGTTATACAAGGGATAAGGCAGAAGATGAATATATATATATATATATATATATAGGTAAGTCCTCTCCACATAGCAAGCCAATATGCTCGCTCTGCACTATCGCAAACAGTGTATCGAAATAGAGCAGAGAGCACAGCAAATGGGACAAAATGGCAGGCCAAGTCGCACAGGTGCCGCTGGATGTCGGGGCGATTGTCACTTTGCCGCCTGCCACAGCCAGAAGACCCACAGTGTGTGGGTATGTGTGTGTGTGTGCTCTCTAAACGCTGCTGGCACACACACACACGCACACACACACACACGTGGAGGCAAGTGCACTGAGATAAACCACCATAAATCTGTTGCCATCATTTTAAAGCGATTACTACAAATGGATGTGCACACGAGCTAAGGTGGGTGTGAGAGGAAGAGAGAGGGGGAGGGAGGCGGGGAGAGAGAGGGGAGAGAGGACAGGTAGAAAAGGAGCCGTAGGTGTTTGGGCGGTACGTCTACTGCAACGATGGTGACGATGACAACAGCAGAAAAAAAAACGTAGGAATATTCCGGAGTTCGCCAAATGTCGAAGATTGAATGCACTAGGAAACAAGGAAAAGAGGAAGGAAATGGGTGCGAAATAGTAGTAGATCACATAGGTGATCTACATTACATTACTTAGTACTAGAAACCAATATGGTAGTATAACACAAAAGAGTAGTAGAACAGAACTAACAAAAAAGAGTAGTAGATTAGAGAATAGTAGTAGATAGCAAAATAGTAATAGAAAATAACTAACAAAAAAGAGTAGTAGAGAGCATAGTAGTAGATAGCAAAATAGTAGTAGAAAAGAACTAACAAAAAAGAGTAGTAGATTAGAGCATAGTAGTAGATAGCAAAATAGTAGTAGAACAGAACTAACAAAAAAGAGTAGTAGATTAGAGAATAGTAGTAGATAGCAAAATAGTAATAGAAAATAACTAACAAAAAAGAGTAGTAGAGAGCATAGTAGTAGATAGCAAAATAGTAGTAGAAAAGAACTAACAAAAAAGAGTAGTAGATTAGAGCATAGTAGTAGATAGCAAAATAGTAATAGAAAATAACTAACAAAAAAGAGTAGTAGAGAGCATAGTAGTAGATAGCAAAATAGTAGTAGAAAATAACTAACAAAAAAGAGTAGTAGATTAGAGCATAGTAGTAGATAGCAAAATAGTAGTAGAAAATAACTAACAAAAAAGAGTAGTAGAGAGCATAGTAGTAGATAGCAAAATAGTAGTAGAACAGAACTAACAAAAAGGAGTAGTAGAGAGCATAGTAGTAGATAGCAAAATAGTAGTAGAAAATAACTAACAAAAAAGAGTAGTAGGTTAGAGCATAGTAGTAGATAGCAAAATAGTAGTAGAACAGAACTAACAAAAAAGAGTAGTAGATTAGAGCATAGTAGTAGATAGCTAAAT
>JAWNPN010000042.1:4470000-4477500 GCA_035047485.1 Drosophila peninsularis
ATGTTGAGTGCGTAGAAATGAAACAATTGAATATTAAATATTATGTATACATAGTTACTTATAATTATATTATATTATATATTACATTTTATATTATAATTACTTAAGTATTATATACTTATATTCTTTATTTATCGAATCGAATTTGATATGTTAAGTCACTGTTAACTGAAGATTTTTTAACATATTTTAATATTAACCCACAACTGCAGCAGGCATTGCTAAAAATATGATTTTAAAGCTCTGTTAAACCGAATTCAAGTCATTCAATCTACTGTTAAGTTAACAGCCCTATGTTATATAAAATTTGCTCTGCATATTTAATATCACAGATCACTGTTAAGATAACATTAGATATCATAGATATGTTATTCCTATTTAATAACAGCAATGTCACCACTGTTAACATAACATTTACATATTAATGTAAATTTTTAATAGCAATGGAGTAGCCTCTCTGTTTATGTTCAATCTTATCATTTTAAGCTACTGTTAAGATAACATTTGCTAACATTTATTTCTAAATGTTAAATGCATAACAGAAATGCACTAAAAAACCTTTAGTTAATGCTTTGCTTATAATGGAAATTCAATTTTTACTATTAACATAAAATTTAGCACTTAAGCCCATGTTAAAGACAATGTTAGCTTATTTAACAGCTGACTCTGCTGCCAACTTATAACCACTGTACAATGCCTGCTGCGGACACTCTGCCAACTGCCCCATTTAACCGCCCAACCCGCTTGCCCCTCCCCCCCTTAGTTCCCCTATTCAACGATCCACTCGATGCGCTGCCTGCGGCGGCAATGAAAATAAATTTCCAACAACATGACGACTATGAGGCGAGACGTGGCACAAAGTGCTACATGCTAGCCACACACACACATGTCACTCTGTGTGTGTGTGTGTGTGTGTGTGGAAGTGCATTTGCCATTTTGCCTGTTAAGTCAACACAATTTCAAATTTAGGTTTTTATACAAAAAGCGTGAAAAAAACGAAGAATTTGGCTGGCGTCCGCAATCAGCAGCTGCTGCTCGCATCCTTGACTGGCTTTGCTTTCTTTTCTTTTCTTTGCCATTTTTGGCTCTCTCTATTTTTTGCCAGATTCTTTCAATTTGCAAATCGTTTGGCCGCACCAATTACCGTTTGATCAGTGGCGCACGCCCCCCACTAACACTCTAACTGCCTCTTCATAAACTGTTGACACTTCTTTCGTTTCCCTTGAAAGCTGAACGTCAGGCAATAATTAAGCTTCAGCAGCGAGTCCTTCACTCACACACACACACACACACACACATGCGCTGCTCGACTTAATGAATACGAGTGGCGGAGGGGGGTGGGGCGAGGGGCTGCTCTGCGCCCGCAGGCAAAAAGCCGGCACGTCAAACACTGCAAATATTTATGCCATCGCGCGTCGGCATCAAAATGCAAATGTCGCACGGCCTAAACGTTGCCATCGCCATGGAGTGGAGACCCAGAACGTGAGCAATGCGTTTGCGCTCGCTGCTGATTGCACGCGTCACGACCAGCCACCAGCCCAGCCCAGCCCCCGCCCAGCCCCCTGCCCGCCTCTGTCATGGCAGCCGCCTTACGCCCCTGCTTCACTTCGCCTTGCTGCGAGTGTTGAATTGCAAATGTGTCAATTGTCAACTTTCTGACTGCCAAACGGAATATCAGTAAGCCCTCTCACACACACACACACACACACACACACACACACACACTCAGTCTACCCACTATTAGACAGACGTCACTCGTGTTTTTCCGCTTGTTTTTGTTGTCCCATTTGTTGCAATTTCTTGGGCACTTTTCTTATTCTTTGTCTGCAATTAACGCTGCAATTTGTTCAACAACCCAGCCACGCCTCCCTCCACCAGCCCCCTCCCCAGCCAGTGCTCCGCCTGTGTGCCATAAATCCAGCTTGGCGGGGGCGGTGGCGGGGGCGAGGGGATTGTCAGTTGACAAGATTTGGCTTCGGTTTTGCAGCCATTTGGCAACAATTACACGACTTTTGTTTGCCACTTTTTATGCTCGCTTTGACTTGGCAATACCCTGTATTTTGGCGACAGTAGCCAATGGGGTAGCTAGTCAACTGATTGAGGAGGCATGCATAGAGCAAGCTAGAGCATACAATCAATACAGAACTCTTAGAGTTCAAATATGATATAGCTGTTTGATTGACCACCCAAAGGATTGGTTGATTGACGGATTGATTGATGAATGGTTAGAGCCAGCCAAGATAATATACAATCAAGGCTTAAGAGTGTAGATATGTCCATTTGATGCACTACCTCAATGATTGACGGCCTGATTGATTGATTGATTGCCTGATTGATTGATTGACAGACTACAACTCAGTGACTGAAGCTAGCAGCGATGGGTAATTGAGAAGCTAAGACAATCTATTCATAAGTGACTCTCCTTTTGATTGACACACTGATTGACATTGATTGATTGACATTGATTGATAGAGCCGTTAAAGCTGGGCTTCTGCAAACCACCCACAGTTAACCCTTAAGCGTTTGGATGTTCCTTTTTGATGCACTGCCTCAATGATGAGTTGCCTGATTGATTAATTGATTGATTGATTGATTGACTGCAAGAGCAAGGCGCTAAAGCTAGACAGCTGAATAGTAGAGCCAGTGAAGATTGATGGCTGACTGATTGATAGATTAATTGGTTGATTGATTGATTGATTGATTGATTGATTGATTGATTGATTGATGGATTGATTGATTGATTCATACTGATTCATACTGTCATAACTATGATTTCTGGATTGATGCCTGACTAATTGATTGATTGATCAATTGATTGATTGATTGATTGATTCATACTGACAGCAAGCCATTAGAGCTAATACGTCAATCTAAACTCTTCTATACGCTTGATAGAACAGATCTACAATGCAACGTGGGCAGACTGATAAGACGTCAAGCCAGCATAGCCTGCTATCGTTTCTTTCTTATTACAGGGCATCATGTAGTGCTATCACTCATCTCAGTATCTTACACTAATTTGTTTGCTGTCAACTATTGCCTGGCTATGCAAAAGAAGCAAAGGACGACGAGGATGGGGATGAGGACGAAGATGACAAAGCATAGGTCATCATTTAATCAGAATTCAGATTTCGGATCTCTCACTCAGCTCAGACAGATGCCCGGCATTATGGCTGTAGGAGCTCAGCCAGGGGCAACTGTTACTTGGGACAGATTAAAGTCGTGCCACGGCCTACACCAGCCGCAGCAGCAGCAGCAGCAGCAGCACACATGTTGCATGCCACTCGGCAAACTTTGCCACTCAACAGCTTTCAGCCGCAAAAACGAAAAAAGAAAAGAAAAGAAAAGAAAAGGAAGCAAAAAGTGGAGTACAGCAAACGAAAGATTTGAGGAGCTGATGCGCAACAAAATAAAGTACTCCTTAAATATTTACGTTCCATGGATTCAATATGTGCGCTGGCCCTAGCCAAGGGCCACACACAGACAGAGACGGAGACAGAGACGGAGACGGACACACTTTATGGCTTAGCCGGGCTCGCCTGCCGCCTGCCCCGACTGAAGTTCAATGGACGCAAGGTCCACAGATTAGACGTGGCGAACAACTGGACAGCCGCACACATTTTTTATGCAAACAACAACAGAAAATACGAGAGCGAGTGAGGGACGAGGAGAGAAAAAAAGATGAAAAGCTGGCGTAGAAATACAATAAGAATGCAACGTAGCTGGTCAGCTGAGCGCTGAAGATAACCCCAGCTCCAGACAATGAACCGCGATGCCTAAAAAAACGGTTAAGCCAATGGCAAGCCAAAGGCCAAATCCCAAACAAGCACGAACTAGGAAAAACGGGGCATAGCTGGCTGCATAATACTCGCCAAGGGAAGCTGAATGCCTTATAGGCAGTGATGGCTCTATGGGTCTGCAGAGGAAGACAACTAGAGGCTATTGGCTCCAGAGATGCTTAAAGAGAGAAGAAGCAGTGACCGACTGCATAATACTCGTTCAACTCCAAAACTGGGCAAGATTGAGTTTCGCCACGACCAGTCAGACGAACGGGCGAACAGACGGACTACCGGACGGACGGACAAAGAGGCGGACTAATGGACAGGCGGACTAACGGACGGATGGGCAAACGGACAGACTAATAGACGGACGGACAGACATACCAACTGATAGACGGACGGACAGACATACGGACGGATAAACAGATCGATTACAAGACGGACGTACAGACAGGCGGACTAACGAACTGACAGACAGGCGGACTAGCGGACGGACGGGCAAAGAGGCGGACTACCGGACAGGCGGACTAACCTACGGATGGGCAAACGGACAGACTAATAGACGGACGGACAGACATACCAACTGATAGACGGACGGACAGACATACGGACGGATAAACAGATCGATTACAAGACGGACGTACAGACAGGCGGACTAACGAACTGACAGACAGGCGGACTAGCGGACGGACGGGCAAAGAGGCGGACTACCGGACAGGCGGACTAACCTACGGATGGGCAAACGGACAGACTAATAGACGGACGGACAGACATACCAACTGATAGACGGACGGACAGACATACGGACGGATAAACAGATCGATTACAAGACGGACGTACAGACAGGCGGACTAACGAACCGACAGACAGACGGACTAGCGGACGGACGGACAAAGAGGCGGACTAACGGACAGGCGAACTAACGGACGGATGGGTAAACGGACAGACTGACTGACAGACTAATAGACGGACGGACAGACATACCAACTTATAGACGGACGGACAGATATACGGCCGGATAAACAGACCGACTAATAGACGGACGTATATACAGCACGTATATACAGAAGGATAGACGGACAGTATAACTGACGGACGATCCGAGAGCTAAACGAACTGCCAGCAAAACCCATATACCCTTCTCGCTCCATGATCGAGCCGCAACGAGCCAGAGAGCCAGTCGGCGCTGGCGCTGCGCGTGAAATGGATACGGAGACTAGTTCTTAAAGTGGTTAAATTGCGTTTCCTGCCTGGGCGAATATTTATTGTTAAATGCCAGCGTGACTGAGCGAGCGTTTGATTGACTGATTGACGCAGCGGAAAAACACGGCCAGCTCATATAACTGCTGTGGCATGCGGACGTCAGCTCAATGGTATTATATTCCCAGTTGTTGTTGTTCGCTGGCTGCTCAATGTGCCTGCAATAATTGTAAAAAGATTAAAGGCTATTTTAATTAAAAATTATATATACTTGATTTAATTTTTATTGGCGCTTCTTCAAAAGCCATTTAACTGGCTGTGACAAGCGCTGCAAGAGCGCCCACTGGGCAGCTCATGCTGAGTTTCCCTGTCTCTCTCTCTGTCTCTCTCTCTCTCGCCCATAAGTGTGAATTCAACAACGCAAGGAAATTAATCTTAAGCCGCAGACAGCGAAAAGCCAAAAATAAATCAACAATGCAATAATTTATCAGAAAATATGTGTCCGTTGCACACGCTTACACACTCACTCTCTCTCTCTCTCGCTCTCTCTCTCTCTCTCGCTCTCTCTCTCTCTGTCTCGCTAAAAAGTATGCAACAGTGTTTGCGTTTGAATTTTGGAGCGCGTCAGCAGAATGAGTCAGCTGCATATATCAACGGCATGCAGCTGTGTGTGTTGAGTGCGGGACAGTGTGCCAGTCGGCACTTAAGTCTCTGTAAAATCCACTGTCATGGTAACACACACACACACACACGCACACACACACACGCACACAGAGAGGGTAAAAAAAACAGCATCAGAAAGCAGCTGTAGCTGTTGCTGCTGGCCACGTTTGCGGACGCACGAAATATGAGCTAAAGCGCCACACACACACACACACACACACACACACACTCGGTCTCACTTGCAGCTCAGGTTGTGCAGCAGCAGCAGCTCGTTGTCAGTTCATGAATCAGTTCTGTCGACCACGTCAGACTGACTGTGGCAGTCAGTCAGTCGCTGCGTTCGTCTGGCAATCAACACCAAGCGCCTACCCCCCCCCCCCACCCACCGCGCCCAACCCCTAACGACAAGCTCTTTTTGCCTTGGCACTCCTGGGTGTTTGCGCATTTGGCTGGTTAAAATGTTGCTGCTTCATTATCTGGCCTCTGTGTCCAGCAGCAGCGGCAGCAGCCAGCCTGGCTCGGCACTCAAATGCAATAATGTGGGCGCCTACACCCTGGCCAGGCCCTAACCTACCCTTAACCCCGCACATGGGCTGTGCCCTGCAGCTCGACAGCAGCAGCGCAATCTCTCACTTGTCGCTCGTCGTCGTCGCCCGTTGCAGTTGCACAAATTGCTTAAATTATGCAAAATATGCGCGCCAGCCAAAACCGAAAGCACAATTCACAGCCAGCGGACGGCCGGACGGAGACCTGTTTCCAGTGTTGGGCAGCGTTGCAATGCGCCCCCCGAATGGCTAGGCCCGTTGTCAACGCACAGCGCCAACAGCAACAACAACAACAGCAACAACACTTTCAAATTCATTTTCAAATTGATGAAACTTGCGTGTCCGTCCGTGCCTCTCTCTCTCTCTCTCTCTCTCTCTGTGTGTGCGCCTGTCAGCGTACTTTGATGTTGTTAAAGGGCTTCGATTGGCAGCTCGTGCAGTGCGCTAAGCCAGCTCACCCGCTGCCCCCCCCCCCCCCCCCCAAAAAACAACAACAACAGCAGCCTGCCCTGCCCCGGCCTTAGTTCTAACCCCAAACCTAAGCCAACTTCCGCTCGCTTCACGCCTCCCTCCAGCCACTCCCGCCACTCCGGCCGCTCTCCCGGGCGCTGTGCTTTGTATTCACAAATCCAATCCAATTTAAGAGTGTAATTACATCAATTAAACTTAATCAAACTGTTTCAAAAGAGACGCGACGCGAAAAACGCAACTTCAACTTTTTAAGGCGGAATTGTCTGACACGCACAGTGGCACCAGCTCCAATGAAAATTGCTCACATTTGTGCTCCAATTTGTCTTCAACTTTTTGTGCTCTCTTCCGGATTACGTTCGGAATTTATTGAATTTTTTTTTTAGATACTCCGTACGGTTAAAGCTCAGCCTACTGCTCTATAGACTATATCTATATATCGAATAGCATTTCGATATATATAGAGTTATGTTTTGCTATGATATCCGAACTCATCTCTCTTGAGCTCTGTGCACTTCGTATTGAGCATCCGTTGCTCCGTCCTTACGGCCGTGCGTTCTACTCTCCGTCCGTCTGTTCGCTATTGATCTATATAATATATAATATTTCCGACTAGCCTCGTCTGCTAAAGTGCTAAGATTTATCGAACACGCCCACTAGGGCCGCCGAAAGAGCCCCTCTGGTGCCCTCTTCCTGCGAGCCCTCGAAAGCTCTGCGTATAGAGCCTTTAGAAAGTTACCAGAGCTTGCAACTCTTTGCATCCAGGAAGGGTTTAGGTTAAGTAAAGACTTATAGCTTCTGGCTCTGACAACTTTCTTTGCCTTACCAGTCAGGCAGCTCCGCCT
>JAWNPN010000042.1:4482500-4705000 GCA_035047485.1 Drosophila peninsularis
GTCTAGTGTAAATATGTATTTTCGTGGAGAGTGCAAAAAGTGTCGCCCTCTGCATTTAGTGGCCTATTCAGAACTGACAGTTTGCTCTTATCGTGCTTTGTTTACGAGCCGGTGCACCCGTCAGCCCCAGCCCCAGGCCCAGCCCCAGCCCCAGGCCCAACGTCCCAACTTGCATGTGGTCGGACGGTCGGGGCGCTGCTGTTGAGGGCGTGGCAGTACATAATATCTTAATTATTTCTTTACATGTGTTTTAATTTTTAGTAAGCTGCTCGCTGCTTGCTTCTTTCAACTCGCTTCTCTGCCTCCCTCTCCCCCTCACCCTCTCTCTCTCTCTCTCTCTCTCTCTCTCTCTGTCGCTTGGCATTTCAGTCACGTGCTGCAACTAATGCGCCACGCCCCTGCTCACTGCCGTTCCATTGGCAGCCTCCAACAGATGAGTCCTGTGGCAAGGACGGAAGGACGCCTTTGCCTGATCCTTGTTGTTGGCCAACTGCCTGCCTGCTGCCTGCCTGCACGCCGGCTGTTGAATGCCAGACGCAAAGGTAAATGTTCAAGTAAGTAACTAAAATGTGAAGAGGAGTTGAAGGGGATTTGGGCGAAGCGGGCAGTGGGGGCACGGCTGCTGACGGGCGCTTGGAGCAGCAGCTAAAACAAGTTGAAGCGGGGTGCGCGACTCATTTGCAGCGTGCACAGTGGGGCAAGTGAAAGCTTAATTAAATAGCTCCAATTACAGTTCACGACAGTGAAAGCCCCAATTGACGAACAGAGATCTATGGGGAACACTCAAGTCCAGTTTGTGTCTGTTGTCCAATATGCTACAAAATAGACTGAAAAGTCTGAAAAGAACTAGTTCCATTTTGGTTCACGCAATCCGTCACTAACTCAAATGAACATAAAGTTAAAAAGCCAAAATAATAATATATAAATAATAAAATAAAGTTAAGCAAACGTAGAGTTCTCTAGAGAACAAGTTCTTCTGTCATGATAGTTCATTTGAACAAGTTCAGTAGCTCATTTTAAGGAACTGTTTGGTCAAGATTTACAGATACATCAATCAACTCTAACTGTCTATGAGTTATAGGAGTTCCATATAGTCAAGATCTATATAGTATATGTTCTATGAGGTTATGATGTATATATATAGTATATATATACTATATATATATATATATAGATATAGTAAAGATCTACTGATCGATCACTTCTAAGCCCAAGAGGTGGTATATACTATAATAGTTCAACGTAGCGCTAGACCAAGACTAGATTTCAAAGATTTTACCTTATTGATGTCAATTTTTAGCCACGGTACAGAGGCGTCGTCAGTGCAAAGGGGGGCCAGCCCCAGCTAGTTGTTCAAGCACTTGCTGCCAAGTTTTCTCAATTACTTGGGCAGGCCACAGTCGGCCACACCTTGTACAAACTTACCGCTCC
The DNA here is from genome assembly GCA_035047485.1 of Drosophila peninsularis. Taxonomy (NCBI): domain Eukaryota; kingdom Metazoa; phylum Arthropoda; class Insecta; order Diptera; family Drosophilidae; genus Drosophila; species Drosophila peninsularis. The sequence continues at coordinate 4,483,932 of JAWNPN010000042.1, forward strand.
TACCCTCCTTCGCCTTCTAACGCCATCCAACCCCCCCCCCTCCCTCCCTTTACCCGACCACGGCCTGGCTGCGTATGCATGTTGATTAAACGAAAAAGTAGAATAGAACTATGAAATTTTAGTTGGAAGCTGTCTCCGACTGACTGACTGACACACACACACACACCTGAATCTCTCTCTCCCTCTCTCTCTCTCTCTCTCTCTCTCTCTCTCTCTCTCTCTCTCTCACACTCTCTGTGCGTATTAATCCAACATAATTAAGAAATTTAATTAAAGTGCAGCGCGCTCTGAATGTGGAATGTGGAAGTGTGTACAAATCGCACACATTCCAACCAACCCCGATGCCCCTTCATGTCCCTATGCAACCAGCTCTCTTTGGCTCGTTGATGCCCCTCTCTGAAGTGCCTCTGCTTCAGGTCTACTACTAATTCGCTTGACCAAATGTATTTGTTAAGCAAAAAAAAAACAAAATATTTTTTTTTTACCCTATCTATCTAAATTAATAGACATTCCAAAAATAACTAGTTCACTTGTGAGCTATAAGAGTGTTAAGCAACATATCCATGGAAATAGCCAACTAGCTGTGAATCCATCTGTATGTGTGTATATATGTAACTAGTCTTACAAAAAAGAACTAGTTCCTTGCATGAACTATACAAGAGTTTTGCAGTCTATCAGCAGCATCAAATTATATATCCAACGATATATATAAATAATACATAAATGAACATTCCATAGAAGAACTAGTTCACTTATGAACGTCACACCATACTGCAACAGTGATAAAAAGTACGCTCTGAACAGTGTATTCTGCACTCAGACACACCCGACTCGAACTCGTCTTTGGCACTTTTTCTCTTGTAATGGTCAAATGTGTTGGCTTAAAAGTTCGCGGAAATGTTTACAGCTTCGGTATTTAGTTTTAGGTTCAATGTCTTATAGCTTGGCGTGAACTTAGGGCAAGCAAGAAAAACAGAAGTGGAAGAGGATAGGAACCAGTTCCGATGACTGAGCGAAAAACAAAACGCTATTTGCCAAAGCTTAATGGACAGCTGACGGAGCGAATGTTCAGCTCAATCAATCAATCAGGCTGGCAGTCAATCAAGCAGTCAATCAGGCAGTCTGATAATCAGCTACTTTGTCAATTAATCTGTCAGTCATTCACTCTTTTCGTCTGTCGGTCACTCAGTCAGCCACTCAGTCAGTCCCTCAATCAGCCCGGCAGTCAGTCAATCAATCAGACAATCACTGTCGCTGCTGTTGACTGTCCGCCAATGCAATTTTCATGACAACTTTCAGCAAACTGTCAGCCGGACTGCAGGCACGCGGCAGGAGTAGAGGGTCAAGGGTCAATGCAGCGCACAACAAACAAAAAGTAACACACACACACACACACACACACACACTCGCACACACACTCGCACACAGGGTTGAGTGTAAAGTCGGCATTTTTGCACAAAATATGCATAAATACATAAATAAATGTCTGCTTTAAGTACATACACACACACACATAGACACACACACACACACACACACACACACACACACACACACACACACACACACACACACACACACACACACACATCTTTATGCTCTTCACTTGCTGCTGCTCTTACTTATTGTACCCTGTAAATATGTTTGTGTGTGTGTGAGGCATAATAGCGGGACTTTGTCTTTAGCATAAATGTATGTGGAAAAAAAACGTGATTGATTGATTGACTGACCACTTGCCGTACTGCTTGATTGATTGAGAGACTGTCTAGCGAAATAGGATGATAAACGTGGGTAAAGCTTGATTGAGTGACTGATTGATTGATTGACTGATTGACTGATTGACTTATTGATTGATTGATTGACTGATTGATTGATTGATTGATTGAGAGACTGTCTAGCGAAATAGGATTATAAACCTGGGTAAAGCTTGATTGAGTGACTGATTGATTGACTGACTGATTGACTGTCTAACAAAATAGGATGATAAACGTGGGTAAAGCTTGATTGAGTGACTGAGTGATTGATTGACTGATTGACTAATTGACTTATTGATTGATTGATTGAGAGACTGTCTAGCGAAATAGGATTATAAACCTGGGTAAAGCTTGATTGAGTGACTGATTGATTGACTGACTGATTGACTAATTGATTGATTGATTGATTGATTGAGAGACTGTCTAGCGAAATAGGGTTATAAACCTGGGTAAAGCTTGATTGAGTGACTGATTGATTGACTGACTGATTGACTGTCTAACAAAATAGGATGATAAACGTGGGTAAAGCTTGATTGAGTGACTGAGTGATTGGTTGACTGATTGACTAATTGACTTATTGATTGATTGATTGAGAGACTGTCTAGCGAAATAGGGTTATAAACCTGGGTAAAGCTTGATTGAGTGACTGATTGATTGACTGACTGATTGGCCAACTACCATACTGTTTTAGTGACTGATTGACTGATCGCCTATCTAGGACTCTATCCAACTGCCTGAATGAAAAATGACTGAATGTTTGATTGACTGGCAGCTTGATTGACTGCTTGACTGACTAACTTTCTAGCTGATTGACTGACTGATTGATGCACTGACTTCATCTGACTAGCAAACTGAGTTATGACTGATTGACTATCTGACTGATAGACTTGCATGAGCTCACTGTTTGCCCGACTGACGGACTGACTAGCTAACTGCCTGATTTATATATCAATCAGGTCAATCAATCAGGTAGAATTGACTTATCTCAGCTATTTGCTAGCTGCTCCAAGCATATACATGATAAGGCCTAAGAATTGCTTACAGGGTAACTGCTAGTCGTGCATGCACCATGCTCAATTGAGTTTCAGCTTGCAGCGAGCGTTGAAAATTTTTGATTTTTGCGGTCGTTTCGATGATTTTTGCCGGTGTTGCCATTCTTCCGCTGTGTGTGTGTGTGTGTGTGTGTGTGTGTGTGTGTGTGTGTGTGTGTGTGTGTGTGTGTGTGTTTTATGCTGCCTGGTTGTGTTACTCGTTTTCTTTCATTTGGCTCCGCATTTGTGCCCAACTGTTTGTCTGTTTGCATTAAAGTTGCGCACTTTCTGTTGCTGTTGTTGAAGTAGTTGAAGTTGTTGTTGTTGTTGTTGTTGTTGTTGCTTTCATTGTTGTTGCTGTTACTGCCCGCGTTTCAAGTGTACAATAAACGCGGATTCCCTGCCAATATTTGTCTGCAATCATTTCGGCTCGGCTCGACACTCGCCGCGGCCTTTTCGTCTGTCTGTCTAGCTGACTGACTGACTGACTGACTGACTGACAGTCCGCCCGCCCGCTCCTACCGCCCACCCACCCCTTGCAGTGCCCACTAAACTGAGGCCATGGCAGACCAATAAACCGTATAACACCAACAACGCTGAACCAGCAATAAGGCCACATCAAACGCTGTTGGAAATTGCGCATACGCCGCGTGTAACAGCTGTGCGTGTGTGTGCGTGTGTGTGTGTCTCCATCGAGACAATTGCTCTGAATGCCGCAAGCGCTTCACACATCAGCATTTATGACCCGCAGACCGTCACCTAACACACTGCCACGAGAGCGCCTCCCCACGCCCCGGGCCACGCCCCCCGCCTTAACAGTGCTGCCAACTGCACTTGTTTGCCGTCATATTTTAGCCTTTTTTCCAATTGACTAACAGCCATTGGGCAGAGATGAAAGACGGCGAGCGAGCAACGTTGGCTTTAATTTATGATTTTTTAGCCGTTTTTACTTACTATTTGGACAAAACTTAAATTATGGCTAGTTTTAGCTTTTTTTGGCTGATTTTGGCCAGTTTTAGCTACTTTTAGTGTATTTAGCCTTTTATTGAAGCACTTCTAGTTCTAATTTCATTATCAATGCTACCGCGCTTTACCTCTTCTATACCATTTGCTGTCTCTCTCATTACTTTTTCTATCCCATCTTTACCTAACCTTACTTTTCTTATATCTCATCCGTTCCTAACTTACTTTATCTTTTATGTTCCATCTTTTGCAACCCAGAACTCATTTTCTATATTCGATTCGTTTCCATCTTTTCTATCTCTTTCTATCCTTACCTCTTCGTAGCTATTCTATCTCTGCTTCAATCTTTACACCTCTTTTCGTATTTTATCATTTCTTTTCTATGCCTCTTCTTCTCTCTTTAAAGCTCTTCTTCGTTCCCGTCTCTTAAATATTGATTTCCATTAACGGCTCTTGAGCTTTTCTTCTTGCTTAAATTCTTAAAATGTTGACAACACTGTCCTACACGCATGCCAGATCCCTTTCATGCGCCTGCCCCCCCCCCCCCCCCCCACATTTGATTGTTGATTTTATATCGCTGTTTACTCTGGTTTTGTCTCCTCGCTGTATTTCCTCCCCTGCCCCGCCTCTGTGCCATGCCCCTTGTCCTGACACGCCCACGAGCAACCGCTGTGCTTGGGCGATTTTAATGCGTCTGCTGCGTTTTCGTAGTACCCTCCCCCCTCCCAAAAAAAGTTAAAAATGAGTTATAATGCCTGACCTGCAGATACCCTGTAATTTTTATATTAAGAGAGAGATTGTTGCTCAACTAAAGCTTTTGATGAGCATAAATCTCATATTGTGTAAAGCAAGCTTTAAGCAGCTTTTATTGATGAAAAGCTACTGAAAGCTCGCATGGATACAAAATGGAACTTCCGCTTATGGCAAATCTGTTTTCAATTGGTCTAGGGTATATGATAAGTAATTGTTCATTGTCAGATGTGTGTGTGTGTGTGTGTGTGTGTGTGTGTGTGTGCATGTGTGACATGCTGTATTAATATTGTTGAGCTTGTTTGCGGCTTGGCTGTTATTGTTGTAGTCGGCAAAAAGCGCAGCCTGTGCCGAGAGGACAGTCCAGAGTCGAGAGTCGAGAATCGGGAAGTGGAAAATGGAAAACAGGGAACGGGAGTGGCTGGAAGGCAGCAGCGTCCTCTCTTTAATAGGGCCAATAATGGAGTTGACCGCAAAAGCAACAGGCGAGAGGCAGCCTGGTCGCAGCTGCCGGCCAACTCAAAAGCCAGCCAACAAAAAAAAGGGCTAAAAAAGGCTAGAAAAAAGCAAAAACAAAAACGATAACTAACTAAATAAATAACATAAATTAACAAAATTTGTAGACAATTTGCTGCTGCTAAGTGTAAAAGTTTGTCTATTTTTTGTAGTGTTTGTCAGTTGCCAGGGTTGAGGGCAGGGCAGGGGTAGGGGTAGGGGCTGGGGCAGGGGGTAGTTTGAGCTTTAGTTGGTGGAAAAATGTTTACGCTTGGTGCGTCTTGTGTCGTCGTTCTCGTTGCCAAATGGTCAATGGCAATATAACCAACCATATGGAGGCCACACACACTGACACGCACGCACACACACACACACACACACACACACACAAGGAGAGCTCTGTGAAGCAATGTTGTGACATCAAATGTTCATGTTAACAACTTTTCTAAAACTCAATGAGCTGTTGTTTGTGTAGTTGCTTGCAGCCTTGCTTCACACAGGATGTGAGAGAGAGAGAGACAGCGAGAGAGAGTGTAAGAGAGAGAGTTGCAGACAGACACTGGGCAGAGGCGGTGAGAGAGGGTGGGCTACACACAGTCAGCCAGGCGCAAACACGTCGAGTGTTTTGTAGCAAATAATTTTGCACAAAGTTCTCGCCTTAACGATTTGAACACATGTTAACATGAGCAGGAACAACAGCAACAACAATAACAACAACTTCAGTGTAGCCAGGCAGCATAGCCTGGCAGATAGGATAACAACTAGGATAACACTTCGACATGATAATAAATATAGTTGAGAAGCCGCGTGAGCTGAGCCAACAAGACTTCACACACGCTCGTCCTCGACCATGCCCCAGCTACCCTAAAATAACAAGTCACTCAAATTTCCCCAATTAGCCGAGAGGAGACTAGCCCCGACTATGCAGGCAAGTAATAGACAGAGAGAGAGAGAGAGAGAGAAAGTTATTATAGCAATGAGAAGTGAATGTTGATAAAGTAATTAGGATAATTATAATTGCTAGTTACTATTAGCAGCAGCATTAGCATTAGAATTTGCATAGTTGTATGAGTTTATTGCCATTGTCATTGTCATTGTCATTGTCATTGTCATTGTCATTGTCATTGTCATTGTCATTGTCATTGTCATTGTCATTGTCATTGTCATTGTCATTGTCATTGTCATTGTCATTGTCATTGTCATTGTCATTGTCATTGTCATTGTCATTGCCATTGTCATTGTCATTGTCATTGTCATTGTCATTGTCATTGTCATTGTCATTGCCATTGTACTGCCCCATCTTATTATAATTATCATTAGCATTGTCCTGCCCAATCTTATTATCATTAGCATTAGCATCATCATTCTCATTATCACTACGAACTGCAACACCAGCAGATCTATGTGTGGCTTGAGCCTTTGGCCACGTTAACACACGAAAAATCTGTGCGGTGTCAGTTGCTGCAGCTATTCATAACCACGGCTCAGGAAAGGAGGACTGGTGGAAAGCTATAAGGAAAGGCGTGTATGGCCTGGTTTATATGACGGCTAATAAAACAGCTAGGCGAATGTTCATTCGTATGCACCAAATAGGACGCTAGCGAATGCCAATTTCGCATACCAAATTCGCATGGGCGTCTCGACCTCTCCCTCTCTCTCTCTCTATATATATATATATATATATGTATATACATTAATATATATATTTTACGGGACAGTTTGTGGGCGTGGTCGAGCCATGAAGAGGGGGAGAGTAGTCAGGCGTCTATTGCGTATTTGGAACACGTTTAAGCAGCTGCTGCAAATGCATGAAAAGCAATAATGCAAAAAGAAAAAAAAAAAAGAAAAGCATGTGAAAATAGTAGGAAAGGACGCCGACCAATGGAACAAAAGATGCAAAAGGGAAGCGTGACAAAAAACGAGAAGAAACAATCAGGAAGACAAGCAAGAGCGCTGCACTCCAAGCGCAAGCCGACTAAGAAATGTTCTCTTGGCGCTGAAGCGGAGCTCAAAGGAGATCAATCAATGAGTCCATTGATGAATCAATCAAACAATCAGCCACAAAAGCCATCAATCAGTTGAGTTTCGTATAGAGAGGCTGCTAAGATTTTGTTTCCGAATCAATCGAATCCCCCAAAGAGTCTTTGATATGCCAACGTCATCATATTGCTCCAGCTGCAAGTGCGAGTCGATATGCCCCTTGGATGAGGGTATTTTAGGAGAGCGTAAAATTTGGTTTAGCATAGTCTGAAATTATGGGTAGCTCGCACATAGATTGAGTTACGACTGTCATAGCGTTGCTTTGTGGCCATAACGATGCCCGGATCGCTGATGCAGTGGCAATCAGCGCCGCCGGATCAGGCACAGCTGCAGCAGCTGTGCACCAGGATCGGCTTTAGATGCACTTTGCGGCGCGTTAAATATTAAGCAAATTGTCAAGTGGCCTGCTTACGTATGCCAAGCGATTCGATTCGGCAGGTGCTTGGCCAGGGTTGCCAGGCAGCTCGCAAAGTGGATAAGCTGGCCCACTAAGCAACGACTCGACAGCGATTTGTGTGTGTTCCCCAACCGACACGTGTGAAGAGATTTGACAGCCAGCCAGCAGCTGTGACAGCCCTGCCCACCGCAGCAGGTTAACAGGTAAGCAGGTGGACAGGTGGGTAGTTGGGGTAGGACTGCTGCCAGCAGCGAACAGAATCTGGTGTGAATTTTGAGAAGTCTAGCGGATAGTCAAGTGTTTAGCTGCGGGGAGCACAAGTGAGTAGGGTAGTACCCTTGAAGGTGGGCCCACAAGTGGGTGGCATAGTATTTCGTCTAGTGGGTAGCAATATGATAGCATACAGGGTAGCACAATAGCAAGCAGTGGGGGTAGCGCAGCGGGTACGGCTGTGGGGTAGGTAACGTTGCGGAGAGTCCAGTTTTTAGTGAGGTACAGGGTATTACAATGCGACAAGCCCGGCGAGCAGTGCGGGTATGGGAGGCCCAGACTAGCCAAGGTCAAGTCTGGTCAATTTTGTGGTGAAGAGCTGAGAGGGTGTCATAGCTTGGAGGGGGGTTACCTGAGCAGCTAGTCTGATAGGAAGTCTAGTAGGCAAATATGAGCTGAAATTGGACCAATGGAGGAAGTCCAGGGATGCTATGGTATGAAGTAGCTCAGTATGTGTATACGACGGGGGGTAGCACGACATGCACGATGTCTCAAGAAGAAATCCTAAGGAAGTGAGCTGACTTTTGGGAAGTAAAGAGAGATAGTCCAAGTCTAGGGAAAGTAGAAGAAAGCAAAGGAGAAGGGCAGCTCAGTTAGTAAGAAATAATTGAGCTAGCCCAGCAGAATAATCTAATAGGTCACCTCGTGGTATGCCCCTGACTTGCCCAAGTTAGAAATAGAAGAAGTAGGAGTAGAATATGCTCATAGGGAATATTACGCCCCACGGCAAGTATTAGACTACAATGAACACTAGTCTGCAAATAGATAGCAGAGAGAGTTGCCCAGCCACTTAGTCGAGCCCTGACTAGAGGGTAACGTTTCGCATAGACCCGAAGTTAATCTTGACTGCAGCTAGTTGGCATGAAGTACACCCTGCTTCGGATTTACTTTTATTTTAGACTCCACTTACACACTCACCTTCTCCTTCTCCTTCTTCCTCTCTGCTGCCTCTCCCGCCCCCTGTATGTGTGGTTGCTCGCCGTGCGCTTTTATTATTATAAAATACGCATGAGTTAGTGTGCATATTTCATGGATTTCGTGTGTAAAGGGATAAAAATGCAATCAGTCGCAAAAACCAGCAAAGTGAAACAGACGAAAAAAGCGCGCGACAGAATTCAGGAAGACAATGCAAGCATAGGACGGACAGAGTGAGAGGGAAACAGACGAACGGCGAGAGAGAGCGGAAGAGTGGGAGGTGCGGAGGTGAGGCGGTACGGAGGGCAGGTGGAGGTCCGCCTATGCGCCGCCCATTTATCTAGTTACGCAAATTGCACTTACAACTTAATTTCCATTTCGGAATAAAGCTAAGTGCGTCTCTAAAGCTCGTGGGCCGCCCGTAAAGCAGCGCGTAAAAGCTTTTCCAACACCAATCATATTTCTCGATGTCTTTTTGCAGCATCAATCCAAACGTTGCCAGAATTGAGCTCAATAAGGGCTTGGCGTGAAGTGCAATCGGAGGTAACTAGTTAAGGAAAGAGAGAGAGAGAGAGAGAGAGAGAGGGAGAGGAGATAGAGAGAGGGAGAGATGGAAAGTGGGAGCGAAGGTAACAGATGAGAGAGTGAGAGAGACAAAGAGAGAATGCAGGACAGAGAGAAAGCGAGAGCGAGAGCTATAATGAAGACATGATTGAAAGAGAAAATAGAGAGCAAAAGAGAGAGAGAGAGAGAGAGAGAGATGGAGAGAGATAGAGAAAGAGATAGAGAGAGAAGATTGGGAAGTGTAGTAAACGAGAGACAGTTAGAGGCAAAGCTAGAGAGAGAATGAGATAAAGAGACAGAGAGTGAGAGAGAGAAAGAGAGAATGCAGGACAGAGAGAAAGCGAGAGCGAGAGCTATAATGAAGACATGATTGAAAAAGAAAATAGAGAGCAAAAGAGAGAAAAAGAGAGATAGAGAAAGAGATAAAGAAAGAGATAGAAAGAAAAGATTGGGAAGTGTAGTAAACGAGAGACAGTTAGAGGCAAAGCTAGAGAGAGAATGAGATAAAGAGACAGAGAGTGAGAGAGAGAAAGAGAGAATGCAGGACAGAGAGAAAGCGAGAGCGAGAGCTATAATGAAGACATGATTGAAAAAGAAAATAGAGAGCAAAAGAGAGAAAAAGAGAGATAGAGAAAGAGATAAAGAAAGAGATAGAAAGAAAAGATTGGGAAGTGTAGTAAACGAGAGACAGTTAGAGGCAAAGCTAGAGAGAGAATGAGATAAAGAGACAGAGAGAGAGAGAATGAATGAAAGAGGAAGAGAACGAAATCAAATGAAAGAGACGAAACCAAAAGGCATGATCCAAATATAGAATGAGAAACAAGCAGCTGATAGGAATAGAGAAAGAGACAGACAGAGAGTAAGACAGAGATAGAGTACGAGTTGGATAGGCCTATCACAGAGCTGCCTTAGCTGACCCGATCAAAGCCACTCCCTACGCTTTTCCTTGACACAGCTGCACAAGCTATGTACACAGCTCTCCCACTTTCTCTCTCTCTCTCTCTCACAGCCTTTCTCTCTGTGCTTATTTATATCCGCATATATATACGTATATATTGCTTTAAGCTGCTCGCCTCGGTGTCCTGGCTCGCCTTTTGGCGTTTCGCATAACATCACGTTGCGAAAAGTTTTCACATAAACGCAAAAGTTAAGTCATTCCTGAAAATTGTTTCTTCCAAATTTACTTGCGAGCACTTTAGCCCAAACAGAGCTGGCAGTAGCCAGCGAGCGCGAGAGAGAGAGAGTGAGAGAGAGAGAGAGAGAGATGGCGCGCTGCAGTTTTGACTTGTATTTGAGCACTGTTTGAGCATGCGGCTGCATATGCATATCTTGCCACACACACACATACACAGCCACACACATACACCAACCATCAGCCAGCTTTCTCATAATCCTTGCCTTGTTTAACTCTTGCGGCTCACCTGTTACCTCGCAGCCATTAAACTGACTGTGTGTGTGTGTGTGTGTGTGTGACATACTGCATACGGCAGTCGCGGCAGCCTTTGGCAGCTCATTGGCCATTTGGGTGTCATTCATCCCATTGAGTAATTGGCCAAGCCAACGGCACGCGGCTTTCTTCCACTTTCTTTTCGCTCTTTTTACGCCCGCTGCCAGCGGCCAGCTGTTGTCGCCTCTCTAATTGATTCTCAAACGCAACTCAATGCAGCGTTATTTGATTGGCTCATAAAAGTGAAAAGTTTATTTTTCTCTATTATTGAGAGTAAGAAATAAATATGTATAGGAGAGAGAGAGAGAGAGAGCCCGAGAAAGCGATACTCACTACTTATATTATTATGTATTTTCCTGAGCTAGTAAAACCAAAATATATTAATAGCAAATCTGCCAGAGATATTAAATATATACATTCTCTCATCCTACTATATTGCCTGTCCTCCTTTTTCCATCCCTTTCCTGAGTGTTTCTTTATTTTGTCCCTACGTACCTCTCCAACTATCACCATTTCTGTCTCTCTCTCTCACACTTTCTCTTGTTCCTCGTTCCTTGATCCCTCTACACCTTTACAATATCATCCGCTCTAATATATTTCTCTCTCTCTCTCTACCTCTTAATTTGTCTCTATCTTTCTATCTCTCTTATTCTCTTTCTCTCTCTCTAGCTCTATATCTCATTCTTTACTCAGATTCTGCCTTCCTATCTTTATTCGATGTCTTTCTCACCTTCTATCTCTTATTCTCTTTCTCCCTCTCTCTCTCTCTCTATCTCTTTCTTACTCTCTCTTTCTCTCTCCCTCTCTATTTTACTCTTATCTCTTACTGTCTCTCTTTCTCTATCATTCTCTCTCTCTTTCTCTCTCTCTCTCTCTCTCTCTCTCTCTCGCTCTATATCTCATTCTTTACTGTCTATCTCTCTCTCTCTCTCTCTCTCCCTCGCTCTCTACCTCTTAATTTGTCTCTATCTTTCTATCTCTCTCATTCTCTTTCTCTCTCTCTAGCTCTATCTCTTTCTTACTCTCTCTTTCTCTCTCCCTCTCTCTTTTACTCTTATCTCTTACTGTCTCTCTTTCTCTATCTTTCTCTCTTCATGGATCTCTCTCTTTCACTCTCTCTCTCTCTCTTTCTCTCTCTCTCTCTCTGTCTCACTCTCTCTCTCTCTCTCTCTCTCTCTCTCTCTCCCACTCTTTCACATTCCTCCTCCCTCTCTCCTTTTCTTTTAATATGCAAATATCTCTTACTCTCTCATTGTCTCTTCATCTCTCACTCTATCTCTCTCGCTTTGTCGCTACTCCCTCTCGCTCTTTCTGATTTCTTCACCCTCTCCCCAGCATCAATCACACAGTAAATAAAATTTCCAACGCATTTCGCTCTGCTAATTTTAATTTAATAAATACACACACACACACACACACACACACACACTCACACACTCACACTCTATCTCTCTCACACACACACATATGCAACTGCTTCTTCTCTCCCTCGGTCATCATGAGCTGAAGCCTTCACGTATTTTGGCATATGTCAAAATTAATTTCGTTGCGAACATTTTGACAGGTTCTCATGCAAACACTTGGCCAGAAGCCCACACGGCAAGGTAGACCGCGACAGGGGGCGTGGCGGTAGAGGGCGACAGGGGCGGGGAGGGGCGGTACGAATACCCGCTGTTTCGAGGTTTGTTATTCATTGCCTCTCAGCCGAGTGGCATTGCTTTTTGTTTGTTTCGTTTTTTTGCCCCATCTTTTATTTTTGCGCAGTCATCGGGCAAACATTTTGCCACATCAATGGGAAGACACATTACCGAGCTGGCAAGGCATGCTACAGACTGCGACATACACTGTTCGCCAGTGAGTCGAGCTGAGAATGGCTGGAACTCTAGCGGGGCATGAGCTTAGCTGGAAGTTTCAAGACAAAAGGCTGACCAGACTAGAGTGATAGCATTTTCGATAACTTTAGCTGATAACAGAGTATCGATAACAGAGTATTTATTAATGCAGACCAAAAAAACACCAAAAGCTCTCAAATATCATCTATGAGAGTCATCTCGTATTATTAATTGACTTCATCATAGTCAAACTTTGCGCTAGCCCAGCTCTATCCCTCAATCAATATACCCCACTTCCCGCAGCGAACAGAGTATGTTAAAAAACCTCAGCTACCTCCATAACTTTCTTTTTTTTTTTGCCTCTATAGCCGCCGCCGCCACCACCTCTGCCTCTACCGCTCCCTCCCTGCCCTCTCCCCTCTCTCTGTCTCTCTCTCTCTCTGACCCTCTCCCCTCACAGCATTTGTTGCGGCATCATTGCTTTAATATGGCCAGATAAAACGCGTCCGATTTTCTGATTTGCCGCATTTCCATGATGTCATGCCGTATGGCAGCCGCTGCCACTGCGCTGCCCTTAGTTCGCAGGCTTTTCAAAGAAATTGCCAAAATTAAGAGCACACTTGCTCAATGCCAATGGTAGTGCCCCAGCAGCCACGCCGCCCTCTAGGGCTGACTTTTTGTATGTGTGCAAATTAATGAAATTAAATCGACTTCATTTTAATGGCCCGAGTCTTGACCCTAAGGCAACATAGCGTCGCACCTCTGACGCCCGGGCAACCTGCCCACCCTTGGTAAGCCGCCTGAAGGTTACCAGAAACACCTTACCTTTTCACACATTCGCCACGTGAATGGGCATTGTATGCATATCGGTGTGACCAGATCTGCTGAGCTCGGAGCTGTAGCTAGAGATGAACGCGTGTCGGGCACGAGACAAAGCAGGATGCTGAATGCTACATATGTGAGCTCGGGGCATTCGTCCTCTCTGTCCTCTCTGTGCGAGAGGTGAATCCTAAACATAGATCCATAAGTTATTATTTACTTTTATATTGTTTATTATTGATAAATGCGCTATAGAGTCTAAGACAATAAGCGTAAATAAAATGAATTTGAAAAAAAAAAAAAAAAAAAAATGTTTGTTTCCAGACTGTAACAGAGTATTACAGAGTTGGTCACACCCTACTGCGCCTACTCCTCGCCAGTTATAAGTCAAGTTCTCGCTAGAGAAACCCACCAGCATTACTTTTATGGAGTATACCCTGCATATGGAGAGCAAACCCACGAGGCACGAGTCACGCCTTCAACTCAGCTAATAAATGAAATGAAATGAAAGCTCGCCAGTTGCTCCTGTTGAGATGCTAAGGCAATGCAGGCTACGAGGGGTGGGTGTGGGTGTCTGGGTGTGTGTGTGTAGGGGGGCGTGGCTGACTCTTCGAATGTCTTTTGGACTGTTTTCACTTTCGACATCGCGTTAATACGTATGAAATTGTTTGGTGATGGAATCTCGAACGTGATGTGAATATCGTGAATTAATTGCAACGGCAACCGAGGGCAGCTGCTGCGATGGAGGGTCGCGTTCGAGGGGCGTGGCTGAGGCTAAACTTGAATTCGGCTCACTGTTTGCCAAAAGTCCAAATCAAAGATAAAAAGAACGTATCGAATCGATGGAAAAAAAAAGAAAAAATTAGCAGCAAACGGAAGCTCGTGGAGCAGCGGCAGTCGGCGCGGGCGCGCCGGAGTCGGGCATGTGCGAATCAATGCGAGCGCTGTGCACAGCATGCGTCGCAAATTGTTTGAAAATAGGTGTTGCCTATAGGTGTTCGCTCCTCCAGAGCCCACATCTGCCTCCACACCCCAGCACTCATTTAGGCCTGCCTCCCGGAGCTGCTCCACCCGGCCGTCCTTTGTCTCTTTGTTTTGCGGCCCTGTTCGGGGAAGTTTTTATGGATCAAAGCTCTGTTTACCATTCAATTTTTTTGTAAAGCAGTTTAAGAAGCGCGTTTGATTTTTTCCCCTACATTTACTTTCAACTTTTCAATAAGCTGAAATTCAATGAAATTCAATTCGGGCTTTACAGAGTAATTAGACCGTTTTATACTGAAAGCTGCAGAGTAAATGTAGGAAATATGCGTTTATAGTACAATGACAATGACAATGACAATGACAATGACAATGACAATGACAATGACAATGACAATGACAATGACAATGACAATGACAATGACAATGACAATGACAATGACAATGACAATGACAATGACAATGACAATGACAATGACAATGACAATGACAATGACAATGACAATGACAATGACAATGACAATGACAATGACAATGACAATGACAATGACAATGACAATGACAATGACAATGACAATGACAATGACAATGACAATGACAATGACAATGACAATGACAATGACAATGACAATGACAATGACAATGACAATGACAATGACAATGACAATGACAATGACAATGACAATGACAATGACAATGACAATGACAATGACAATGACAATGACAATGACAATGACAATGACAATGACAATGACAATGACAATGACAATGACAATGACAATGACAATGGCAATGGCAATAAAGTCATACAACTATGCAAATTCTAATGCTAATGCAAATTCTAATGACAATGACAATGACAATGACAATGACAATGACAATGACAATGACAATGACAGGGTATGGTGTAGTCTAAAATGCCCCACTTAAGCACTATTTGGTATTTTTCTTTATTTAGGACTCTTCCTCTATGGCAAATGCCCGCATCAGTTGCATTGTCAGTTGATTTGCCTGCCGTCAGTCAACAGTCAACAGTCACTTAAAGGACACACAGCCGAGTGAGTGACTGAGTGAGAAAGAGAGAGAGAGAGAGAGAGTGGGGGAGTGGGAGGCAGAGAGGGGGAAGGCAGAGGGAACGCTCGCGTTGTTGCAATTACGTGAATTCCCCACACACCGTTAAGATGTTGGCCAACAAAGATTTTTCTAAGAAAGCGCCGTCGCAACTGAGGCAGAGTCTGAGGCAGTGACTGCGGCAACGGCAACGGCAACGGCGGCGACAGCGCGAAGGCATACCAAACTAAATTACAAACAAAAATGTTGCTTGCAACATGAAAACCAAAGCGAAAACCGCAACAGCAGCAACTGAAAATGTAAATAGAAAAAAATCAAAACGAAAACCACAAAAAATACAACAAAAAATTAAAGCACAAAAAATCTAAGCGAGAGCTTGAAGAATATACGAAAGCTAAATGCGCTATCAGAGAGATAGAAAGAGAGAGAGAGAGAGAGAGAGACAGAGAGAGATAGAGAGAGAGATAGAGAGAGAGAGAGAAATATAGATGAAGTAGACTACTACTACTGCTAATCAGTGAGCACTTTGCTGTCTCTTTATAATCAATCAATCAATCATTTAGTTGATCATTCAATCAATCAAGCAATCAATCAGTTAACATAAACCTTTGATTAGAGGTAGAGAAATATAGATGAAGTAGACTACTACTACTACTAATCAGTGAGCACTTTGCTGTCTCTTTATAATCAATCAATCAATCATTTAGTTGATCATTCAATCAATCAAGCAATCAATCAGTTAACATACACCTTTGATTAGAGGTAGAGAAATATAGATGAAGTAGACTACTACTACTACTAATCAGTGAGCACTTTGCTGTCTCTTTATAATCAATCAATCAATCATTTAGTTGATCATTCAATCAATCAAGCAATCAATCATAAACCTTTGATTAAAGCTAGAAAGCAAGTTTGTGTGTAATTAGGTCAGCAGCATATGAAAGCTGAACTTCTTTTGTTCTTCAATCATTCAATCAATCAATAGTCAATCATTCAATCAATCCTTTAGTCAATACTAGCCCTTGATCATGACTGGAAACCAGATCAGAGGCGTCTGCTTGATAAATCAATCAGGCAATCATGCAAGCAATCAACCACTCAATCAACCTCAATCATAAAATCAAATAATAAGACCAAAGCGCAAACTCCATGACAGTTCGTTAAGAGCTGCTGTTAGGGTATACGAGGCAAAGAAAAATACTGAAAATGAAAATGAAATGCAGCAAAGGGCAAGCAGCAGCAGCAGCAGCAGCGAGTGAGTGAGTGACTTGGCGGCGGCGTCTTCGAGTCGCCAGTCACACACACACACAAGCACACACTCTCCTTTCGAGAAAGCGAGAGAGAGAGGCAAAGTGTGTGTGAGCGAGTGAGAGGGAGAGGGAGGGTAGCGGCAATGCAATTTGGTGTGTGTTTCCCAAGAAACCTTTGTTGCATTATTGCCGCAATTTGCAGAAGTGGTGACGTGAGAGCCATCAGCGCACACACACACACAGCGCACACACACAGCCAGTGGGCCAGACAGGCCAACAAATAACAACTAAGTTGGCAATTTGGAGTCGCGAAAACCCAAAGCCGAAAGACCAGCACAAAAAAAAAAAGAGAGAATCTAGTTCATGCAGCAGAAGAAGCAGAAGAAGCAGCAACAGCAGCACAGGCAGAGAAATTAGAGTGAGGCGGAGAGTGGGGTGGGGGGCAAGGGACAGGCGATTGGGCGTAGAAGCTGCCCACTTCATAAATAACCAGCAGGCAGAGTACCTGCAGCAAAATATCAGCAATAAAGCAAAAGTTGATTAATTTCTTCTGTTATCGCTGCGGCACTGTTATCGATAACAGCTAAAGGGCCATAATTACCTAAAAACTAGGAAATATATATTCCTAAAGTTCAGTTTTATGATAAACCAAACACAGTACTACAAAAATATGAGTATCACCAACCAAATGTTATCGATAATACTTAACAAATGTGATTTTCCACACTGACAATGTTATCGATAACAATTAAAAGATGTCAACTGCTGAGAGAGCCAAAAAACTATCTACGAAACTAAACTACTCACACTTTAGGTTATATATCTAACTTCATCAAGTTATCGATAACCACTTTAAAGTCTAAACTACTAAAAAACGGTAATATTTATGTGGCAAATGTAAAGTAAACAAAGCTTGATTAGTTTTAATTTTGTACTTTTTTTCGTTTGGCAATACTGGCAGCCGCACTGGCTTGTTGTTTTTATCGATAACAGCTGTAACGTACCAATTACAAAAATGAAAATAGAAACCAACTTCTGTGCAACAACACAATTTGCCCCATTATTAGACCAAAAATAAACAAAGCAAAGCACAGCAAAGCAAAACAAACAAAAAACCAAATCAAAAACAAGAGTTACCAAGAAATGGCGCTGCAGTGCAGGGCGGCTCCCCTTAACCCACATTCGAAAAGGGCAATTGTCGAAGTCGTCACGAACTGATTGTCAGCAGAGCAGCTCATGTGCATTTGCATGCTCAAAATGTACAGTGGAGACTCGCTAATGCAGCTAGCTAAGGAAATGCTAGTGATAAGTGTTGTTAACGGGCTTCAGCTGTTATCGATTAACTGACAATAAGCAGGCAATCTAGATGTTATGAGCTTTTATCGATAGTACTATAAATAAACTAGTATCGATAAGTGTGTTATATATCTAGGTATTATATATGGGCTATCGATAAGTGTGGATAACAATCGATAAACGCACAGTATAAGTCCATAAAGATTTTATGAAATGTTATCGATAGTAGATATATGCCTGTTATCAATAATTATGTTGTTGCTATACATTTTTATCGATAACTTTAAAACCAAATCGATAAATAAGTAATATATTAAAGAGCTATTAGCTGTTATCGATAAATATTAATATATACCATTATGGATGAGAATGCCATCGATAAGTCTGTACTGACAACTTTTACAGGCTTTCGATGAGATAGAAAGTTTAAAAATTGACATAAAGGGTATCTACTAGCAGGGCATACCTGCACAAAAGCTTCCCAGAATACATAGAGATACTTTTGGATACTTCATTGCAAGGCGAGTGCCTTATTTTGCATATTCCACAGGTTCGCCTTTAGCGTGTGCTCACCGTACCAAGTTCTTCAAGTGCTCGCTACAAATTTGTAGCATACTTTTGCGGGCAGCTGGCAGCCAATTGGCAGCCGAGTGTCCAGTCGCTGGAGTCAATTGTTGCCGCTCGCTCCAACTGGCGAGAGCCAAGACAACGGCGGCGGGCAGGCGGGGTGGGGTGACGTGGGGTCGGGTCGGGTCAAGTTAACTGCAGCTGAGGCCGCAGCACTTGGACTAAGCCAGCCAAGAAGTTTTGTGAGTTGCCAAAACAAGGCCAACTTGTGACGCAAACAACAACAGCGAACCGAAGAAGAAGGGCAATAATATGAAATAAATTCCAATAGAGGTTGCCCGCGCGCGAAGGGGCCGAGGGTGGCTGCGAAGTGGGTTTTAAGGGGTAACGCTACAAATCCGTACAAATTGAATAAGAACTCAATCTTGGCTACTGTCAAAACAACTTTTCTCTGGCTCGGGCCGGGCTGGGTCGGTTGGGGTAGTCCTGGCAACCGGACACCGCAGCACGAGGCGGAAAGATACAAAAAAATGATTGGACGAGGCACAAGAAAAAAACAAACACACACAGACAGAATGAGCGGAGGAGGGGGGGAGGGGCAGGGGCAGGGGCAGGGCTATATATTGAATGGAATTGAATTGAAATGGTCGGGCAATTGTTTGTGTATCATTATAGTCATCATCAATGTGCTCATCGACTCGCCAGCTGTCGCCGACCCGCTGCATATATCTCTCTATAAAAATACATACATATACATATAGATATGGATATATATCATCAATTGCTAACTCTCTCTGTGTGTGTGCTTGTTATTTTTATAGCTGGACAGCTTGGCTTTTAAAGCCCAAAGCGCCGTAGCGCAGTTTTTTATGAGTTTTAAGTAAGCATATTGAGATTGGTCTATGGATTCTGATCAGTTTTGTCATTGATTAGGCTAGTTAAGGGATATCTTAAAGTCTATACCTTCTCACTAAGCTTACAATATTGACCTTCTCTCTCTTTTCACATGTTTTTCTTACTTCGTCGCCCATATCTTAAGTTAAACACTCTATTTTCTCAACAGCAGCAATTTACAGGGTATATTGTAGTCCAGCATTTTCCACTATTCAAGTCTTGCCCATACTTTAGCTGGTATTAAATTTGCATACTTTATGCTCGCTGATAAAGCAAAGCATTTTCTTAGCTGACATTAATTACAGGGTATCTTGAGTTCTTAAAAATTCTTAAGTCCAGTATACGCCATAGATATGATCGAATATTCTTACATTTCTAGTTTATATTGATGAAGCGCCCAAATGTGCACAGTTAAAATTAATTACAGGGTATTATATAGTCAGGTATTTACCGCATACTCTTTAATCTTGCCCATTCTCCGGCTATAATGTTACGCACTTACTTGTTACAAATAATATTTAAGTATAGCAACGCTTTTTATCCGTTAAAGTCAATTACAGGGTATCTTGTGGCCTATCACAACCCATAACTTCAGCTCTCATCAGCGTCTCATACTTCGTCTTGTTGCTCATAGCTCTCCCCTGCGCTCGCTACATATCTATAGCCTGCCCCGACCCCGCTCCAATCATAGGGTATGTGTCCAGTCGTGCATGCACGCCACGCCACCTTCCATCAGATATGTCAGCGAGCAAACATTGGGCATGAGTGGACATCTTCAGATACACGCGATGTCCATTGAATTCCAATTAACAACGTTTAGCCAAATGATTGATTGACTTTGCGACTCGAGCGAAATGCGAAATGCGAAATGCAAACCCAACCCAGAATCCAAAATATATATATATATATATATATATATATATATATATATATATATATATATATATATATATATATATAGATGTGTGTGTGCTTAAAGCTAGGGAATTGGTTTACTTCTATTATTAGAATAATATTAATATTGACAATAGCGCTGAAAGAGGTATTAAAAGCACGGTTATCGATAAATTCTAGAAGAAGTCATCGATAAATGACAGATGCGAGGCTGTTTTTTGTATCTGGCATTCCTTATGTGCAACACTTTACAGCACTTGCTCTATACTATTATCGATAGGCGCACATTAACCAGCAACAGTTATCGATAACTTGCTAAGTGTGACCATATCATATATCCCTCATTTACATCTCCAACAATTCTACATCTACTGCAAAGTGTGACCGTTGCAAATGTTAATTGCAATTTTCCAAACACTTTGTGCCACTGTCTCTGTGTGTGTGTGTGTGTGCGTGAGCTGTCATGTTATGTCAACCGATCAATTGGTCTCGCTCTGGCCACGCCCACCCCCCTGGCGTGCAACAGCGCCCCGCCCGCAGTCGCACCCTCGCCCGCCTGTCGTCAGAGGCCGCGGCACTATTAATTATCATGTTAAAATGTAATTAATTAAAGATGTCGTCAGCGCAGCCGTTGAAGCCGGCGCCCGCAACATAACTTTCAATGAAAAGTTAATAAATTACATAATGCCGTAAACGAAATTACAAACGCCATCAACGCTGACAACAACAACAACAACAGCAACAACAGCAGCGGCGCCAGCAACAACAAAAATGCCACCTGATAACAAATCAAACGAACATTTTTGCGCTGCCTATCGACAGACGTTGGCGTCGGCGTCGGCATCGACGCTGATGTTGACAAGGCGCTTGCACAGTGGCGCACGAGCAATTTGCATGTGGCAAAAAGTGAAAATTTTAAATTAAACTAAATAAAAATGTTTAAAGAAAAGAAAGTGGAAAACAAGGAAGTCTAATTAATTTACAAGATATTACAATGAATTATAAAAATAATAATATTAAAAACAAATTACATAATAAAAAAAAATATTATATTAAAATAAAAAAATATTTAAAAAAGAAAAACGAGACAATTTGTAGCTTCAATTTGTACGTAATTCAATTTTATTTCCGAGTAATAACGTTATAAGACAGATAGGCATATATATCTATATATATACATTCCTATACATATATATATACGTAGAAGGTATAATATACAATATATAGGTTGATAGATGTGATTGTGCGCCTAAATGTCTGTATATATATACTTCGTGTATATGTGTTGAGATGCAGATGGAAATATCTATATATATCTATGGATATATATATGTACATTTAGATTTGTATGTATATAAATGCGGTAAGCATTCACATACATATTTATACATACATGCACATATATATTCACACACATAAATATATAAGTATACATATAAATATATAGCTGCTAGAATTGTGGATATATATTTTGTTGAAAGTGAAATTTGGTTTCTAATGTCTATGGATATTTTCGATATTTGATTAGTATTTCCGTAGTACATGCAGTAATTGATTAGTGTGTTCGATATGTTCCTTGATTAGTTTTTTAATTGTGTAACTAGAATAATTTATGCTTAGTGTTTGGTATTATTTGGTTCCATGCAGTCTTTTGTTTCGGTTCGCGGTTGGTGTTATTTCGCCCAAGTTCTTGTTGGCATTCAATTTGTGCTATACAAATTTGATGGCTTTAGTGTAAGTCCGTATTTGATCAGTATTTGGTTTTCTTTAAAGTTAGTGTTGTTTTTCCTTGTCAAAAATATAAAGTTAGTATATTTTGTTTGTGATTTTTTGCCTGTTCTTTCCCTCGGAGAATTGTGTTTTGTTTACTATTTTAGAATTTGTATATCAAGTATTATTTCATATGTCCTTAAGCAAGTATTTTTTTAAGTTCCTTTGATTTCTTGTTTTTTATGTACTTTGTTTTTGTAGTTTCGTGGTTTTATAATCGGGTTTTCAGATCGTCTTCCATATCACTGTTGGATATATCATCTTCTATGCGTTTGGTTTCATTTTTTTGTGTTTGGTTTTAGTTGGTTTAAGTTGGTTTCAGGTTTCAGGTTTTGCAGGGCTGGTCAAGTTGCTCTGGATATGGAGCTTACCAAAGTCCCGACGAATAGCCGCCGGGTGGGACACGATTGCTCGTACTGCTGTGCATCGGTTGTCCGCCCATTTGATTGGGTGGCTGTATAAAGTCGGTTGCGCCCGGTTTGTAACCCTCCCCGGTCACTGGATTTCCCTCTATTATCGAGAGCCATACAAATAGATAACGAAAGAAATGTATACAATAGATAATGAATGATGGAAAGATGCAAGGTTGGGCGGAAGAATTGGGAATGGTAAATATATATCCCATATACGGTCTAAAAATCTAAGATCTAAGCATTTACTATATATTATCAAATGGCCCCCATCTATGCCTTTCCCCATACACGATCTTAAAGCTATCTAAAATGTTTCCCTCGCCCTCCGTGTTCTATTTGTATAATTCCACTAACCTCGAGTCTTGATCTTCCTTGGCCTTAGACCACCTACGCCATCGCCATTTAGACCGGATCCTGTAATCGGATTGCGCGAATATAAGCTATCCTTGTTGTCCATCTTGACGCACGGTACTTGCGACTGCTCCACATAATCCCCGCATAATCCCAGGGGCTCCTTTAGATCTGGCTCTGGGCCCATGTTGTCCAGCGAGTACGGACGTTCGGGATTCGTGCTCGAATCGCGACGGCTTTGTAGATAAACGTCGTGTTTGTCCGACTCGGTGAACGATGCGTTATCGGCCGGCACTCGCCTCACATTGCTTTCGGTGCATGGCCGATCTACGCCCAATACATCGGCTGGACGTTCCGGCGCCACACTGGGCTGGGGGGACACGGGGCATGTCGGATCCCGCTGTAATGGTTGGGGCTCCTGGCCGTGAGCTGGGTCTAGGATGAAAAAAACAGATGCGAAACATATTTCCAAAAAAAAAAAAAAAAAAAAAAAAAGGCTACTCACTACTCATGTTGAATATTTTTTTTTTTGTCACACGTTAAATATATATGGCGATATATTTTCAAAAACCTTTTATAGAATTTGAATTTAAAATCGAGCCCGATTCACTTTTACAAAATATATATATAAAGCACTTTGACTATTTTTTTTAGGGTTTTTGTTTTTAGATGTGTTCAGCTCTGTAACTCGACTAGGACTGACGATTTTGTGAGCCTGGAGCTGGTGCCTCGAAAAATCCGACGAATTTTAAAGCATCGCCTACTGAAAAATACAAATTTGTGTAAAATATTAAACAGCTTGTTAAATTGGCTGACTAGAAGTTAAAGTTTGACAAGAAAGTCAAAGAATTTCACAATCAAGAATTTTAAAATTTTATAAAATTTGTTATCAAAAAATATATATGTATCTATAAATATATATATGTATCTATAAATTTGAATTTATAAACATACTAGATCGAATTTTTAGTCAAACAATAAATAAAAAATCTTCAAGAAATTTGCGACGCTTACTCCACTGTGCGCGTAGCTCAATGGATGCGTACGTGTGTGGGTGTGTGTGTGGGTGTGTGTGTGCTTTGTCATGACCCGCATAATCCGCATGTAAAACAAATTAATAAATAAATAATAAATAATAAATGTGCGTAATAATAATGACTAAAGAAATATCAGAAACAATAAATTTTATTTGAGTAGTCGCCAAAACCGCCGACAACAAATGCCAAAAACAAAGGCAACAATTATTAATGCAAGAGAGCGAGCGGGAGAGAGAGAGAGAGGCTGCTTTGCAAGCATGAGCGGGGGGAGGAGGGGAGCGGTGGCGGGGGCGGGTGCGTCTGTCTCTTGTCATAAACGTTTATAAATTTGTTGTCTGCGCGTAAATAAAATTCGCAACAATATTAAAAGTGATGCAAAGGCGTAACAGAGCGAGGTCGCGAGGGTGACAGGGGGGCGGCTCTTTAAAATAATTTATCGCATGCAATATTCACGCACGCACACACATACACACACACACGCGCTTTGGCTTTTGCCTTTGTGCCGTTGCTTTAGACGCTCGCACGTTTTCACGCACATTTGTAAGCAAGTCAGGCAATCGCTTGCCCAATTAAATGCGTTGAAGCACACACACACGCACCCGCACCCGCACTCACACTCGCATACACTGTTATCTCAAAAGCTAATTCTCAAAAGTCAAAACACTCGCATTTGCGCTCATAACAGTTAAATAAACAGAGGGGGAGCCTCGCTTGCCCTCACCACACTGCTGCCACACCTCTCTCTCTATCTCTGTCTCTCTCTCTCTCAAACTCTCCACATGCAATCGTCTCAATTAAAAAGGAGACGCACACACACACAAAGAGCAGCAAAAGAAGACAACAACAATAATAAGCAGCTTTAAGGCACTGCTTTAACATACACACATATAGCATACTTATGTGTGCTTATGCAAAACAAAACAGAGCGAGTGGGATGGAAAGAGGTCCTCAATCAGTCTATCGCTCTCGCGCTCTCCACTCAACTGCAAAAAGATCAGAGCATGCCTGATCCCACCACACACACCAATATACACAAAGCAACGGTGCACCGCGGTGCGCTACAATCGACCTGCCGCGGGCATCAGGTACTTCAGTTGCAGCTGTCGCTTTGTCGCAACATCTCGCGCTCTTTAGCTGGCAGCTGACTGCGCTGCTTTTGTAAAATCATTTGACATGTCAACGTCGCGCAGCTGAACGTTGCGTCGATCCCCTTCGAATGCCAACACAGAGAAAAAGAGAATCATATGCGCTCGCTCGCTCTAACATGCATGGCCGGTTGAGGTGTAAGCGAGAGCATTGCCCGTTTATCAAAACGGCGCCCGCATACACATGTTGTTGTTGTGGCTGCTGTTATTCTTGCTCTTCCTTCTTCTACTTATTCCCAGTTAAAGTCACTCAAGAAAAAGCGCAAATCAGCCACAATTGCCTCTGACAGACGCAAGCTCTTTTGCCTTTGTGCACCAGTGTGTGAGTGAGTGTGAGTGAGTGTGTGTGTGTGTTCAATACTTTGTAGCTATGACAGTGTGAGAGTGTGTGTGGCTTTGACATTATTTGTGCTGCAAACTGACAGATTTTCGTTACGGCAGCATTAAATTGAATTTCGACATTCCTTTGCATATGCGAAATAGACACACACGCACACACACACATCCGTTCAGCACTGCCATTTACATATGTACGCGTGTATTTTGTCACATTTAAGCTGGAGCCAATGGCAAAAGGCTACCAGCACTCACTCTCCATCTCCCTCACACTCCATCGCCCTCCTTTGACCAGTTCGCTTTGTGAGAGTTTTAGTTTACACTCGAGACATCAATGTGAACACTGACTAATAAAATAACAAATTATGATTGATTCGATTAATTAAAGCTCAACAAGCTTGTTTTCATTCCATCTTTAAATTATGGCCAGAGTCTCAAATTCAATTTGAGCCCAGCCAAAATGCAGAAGAGGCTAAAAATATTTTGCTTTAGTGGGCAAAAATTTCAGTTTTTGTTGATTAAGGAGCCAACAATATTTATGTATGTGTGTGTGCGAGTGTGTGTGTGTGTGTGTGTGTGTGTGTGTTTGTTTGATTAACGCCTGATCGAACTGACTCAAACTTTGATGCCCATTATTCATGTGGTCAGATGGAAGCAGCTGCCACGGCCCCACTACCATTTCGGCTTCTCCATTCCCAATGCTGAACACCTTGAAAATTAATTTCTCACGTTTCATGTACAATTTGTATGACCGGAAGCGTTTTCAAGCCTGAGCCCTGCCTTGCCTTCCTCTCTCTCCCTCTCCCTCTCCCTCTCTGGTCGGCTGCAATCCTTAACCAATACAGCTAAGTTCCAGTCTCCTCTTCCTCATATCTTCTCAGCTAGCTGCTCGCTAATGAAGGTTTCATATTGCTGCATCTGCTGCTCTTGTTATACCCTGTATTTGGAACTAGCCCCAAGCGGGTATGATGTATATGATATGTAAGCTCAAATTTCTAATTTGCTTCCGTAAAATTCTCTATTCAGCTCTAGATTTGTCATATCTAATAAAAAATATTTCATTTATAGGGTATCTGCTTACAGCTCATCTATGCACATTTATGCTTAAATTTCAATATAGACCAGAAGAATTGATGTAGATTTTGCCTATATTACTAATTCAAGTTGTACTATACTTAAACTACTCTGAAGTTAATTACAGGGTAACTGCTGGCCCATCATTTTCAAATAATATTTAAATAGTCTTTCTGGGTCTGCTGCATTTACAACTGAATTCTACGACTCTCTTCTCTTAAGTCTTACGAACTTTGTTTTACAGGGTATCTGTTAGCACATCATTTCAACACCTGTATTTAGCTGGCCAGCTTCTTGTTGCTTTCGGCCATAGCACGTAGCCACTGAGTCCAATTCCGCATTTCGCTTCAGCCTGACCAAAAAGGCCACGCACCCAAATGCATCTCTCTCTCTCTCTCTCTCTCTCTCTCTCTCTCTCTTTCTCTGTATGTTTGTGTGTGGGTGTGTGTAAGCAGAAATACTGCTGCATGCATTGCAGTGTATTGGACAAAGTGTGTAAAGTGATATATTATACCCAGCACATAAGCAACTGCCAAATCGGGTATGCCAGATCTTTGCACATAGATCTTTGCTTTTGAGATAGATAGATAGATTAAGATAGATATATAGAATAAATATATATGCATTAATTTTGAATATATCAAATATATCGTAAAATTTGGAATTTTTTAAATATTATTGAAAATTCCGGTTTCTTAAATATATTGCACAATTTTGAATTTTTTGAAAATTTTGAACTCTTTAAATATTTGAATTTTTAGAAATAAATAAAAAAATTAATTTTAATTTAATTTAAATTTCAAAAGAACATTTTTTTATTTTATGATTACAATTTTGATATTTTCAAATAATTATAATTTGAGAGTAATTCATGGATAGGCACTAAAAAAAGTTATATAACAGCAAGAAAAACAAAAGATTTCAGAATGAGAAGCGCCTGGAAAGGCGTTTTTGTGTATAGATATAAATTGTACTATGTATTATACTATGATATATGACTACATATAATGAATATAATTAATTTACAGGGTAGCGCGTAGTCGTGCAGCTTGGCCCGCTAGAAAACATTCTCAACTTATTATTGTTGCGGTTTGTGCTGTGCTGCTGTTTAGTTATTACACATATTAGCTTGTGGCCAGCTTTGGCTTTGTTTGCCACAGATCCGAAGAGGCCACCTTTGTCATACAGAGAAAGACAGAGAGAGAGAGAGAGAGGGAGGGAGGGACGGAGGGAGGCAGGCAGAGAGAGTTGTCATGCGTGTGCTTAAATTGCTAGGGATTATGGGTCTTAATTTTATGATTGCTTCTTTAATCAGAGCAACTAACTGCACGCCAATTACGTCCAGACCGTGCTAATTGTTTCTCTCTCTCTATCACTCACCCTATCTCTGTCTCTTTCCCGCGCTCAGCGCAGCTAATCGATGTGCGTTATTTGCGATTAGTCGAGCGAGCCAAATGAGCCACGTAGTCATCGAGCGAGCGACGGTGTGGGCATTTCTTATGTCTTGGCAATCATTTGTCTTGCTGAGAGGGCACCAGCCCCAACCCCCCACAAGCCCAGCCCCCAGTACCAACCCAAACCACTCAATGCCAGCCAGCCACCCAGCCACGCCCATCCACAGCCCCTTTTGTTTTGTCGGTTTTGTCGGTTTTCGCTCTGGAGCATAATGAATGCGTGCTTAGCCATAATAAAATGTAGCGGAATTTCCAACAAGCCACAAAAACAAGGCACAAATACACACACACACACACACGCATACACAGGCAAATACCTGCATACACTGAGCGAAAATAATTAGTGGAGAGTGGGAAGCGTCTGTGGCGACAGCATTGGAGTGGGATTTGAGTGTCATAATTTCTTAAGAAGTTATTGAAAGCTGACAGAGAGAGAGAGAGAGAGAGAGAGAGAGAGAGAGAGAGAGAGAGAGAGAGAGAGAGAGAGGGAGAAGGAGAAGGGAACAGAAAAAGAGTAAGAGAGAGACAGAGGCCGAGAGTATCAGCCAGACAAGCTCTTCTCTCCTATCAACACATCTCTCTCTTTCTCCAACTCTCTCGTTTAATCTCTGTCTCGCGCTCTCTTTTACATACTAGAAAAACAAATTCAACCAGAGATAAGAAACATTCTCTCAGAATCTCTCAGGCGCTCTTTCTTTGACTCTCTCTCTCTCTCTCTCTCTCTCTTTCTCTCTCTATCAGCAAGAAGCAAGCATGAGTCTTCTAGATGTTTCCCTAGAACTCTTATAGTATTGTGTACATCTATCTCTTTCTCTCTCTCACTCAATCTCTCTCTCTCTCGTTTTTCTGTATCTCAGACTTTGTCTCTATTTCATTGCATCTCATTTCTCATCTTCCATCTATTGACTGACACTTTCGGTATTCTCTCATTCTCATTCAGACTCTCTCTTTCTCATTCTCATTTATATCTATATTTTTCTCTCTCTTTCTCTCTGTTCTCTCTTTCCTCTATATCTCTTTCTCATTCTGTCTCTTTCTCTTTGTTTCCTCTCGCTATGTCTCTCACTCTCTCTCTCTCTCGCTCCCTTCTCTCTCTCTCTTCTACCTCCACATTTTATTCAATCTACACTTTTTTCTCCCAGTGTACCTGGATGCATTCAAGCCTCATTCGTAGGCCACCCGCAATCTGCTGCTGCTGATGCTGCTGCTGCTGCTGCTGCTGCTGCTGCTTGTTGCCAGCAATGCAATAAAACATTTCACAATGCGAGCCACTCTGCGGACATCATGCGGCAATCGGTTGGCAGTGCAACATGTGGCGCTCGGCTGGCAAAAGGCACCAAAAATCCCAAAATCCTATTCTCAAATCTCTCTCCCCCACTCCCACTCTCCCTCCCTCTCGCTCTGTTGCCTAGTCATGCTTGATATAGTTGTAAATAAATAATGCGACAAACAATTGTTCCCTGCCAAATGAGAGACAAACAACAACAACCAGACTCGACTCTAAGGCGAATACCCTGTAAATTACGTAGAAAAAGTTCAGTGAGGTTAGGTAGAAGCTTAAAACTATATCAATATATATATTGAAGTTAGGTTGGATTTGGTTGCGTTTAAGCTTAGCCAACATGTTTATTGAAATGTTTTCATATTTTATTTGAGGTTACGTTGAGCTAAATGAGGTTAGGTATAATTTAAAAATACATTATTTTGCTTTGAGGTTAGATTAAAGTCAGCTTAAGTAAATTGATGAAAGTTTTATAAGTTCAAGTAAAGCTGTAGTGAGGTTATGTTGAATTGATTATACTTAAATTGAGGTTAAGTTTATAAATTTCAGTGAAATAGGCTTTACTAAGCAGGTTTCTCATACATTTCTCTATTTTGTAATGATTAACTTTAAATTTGCTATATGTAAGATTTATTAGTATCAGTTATAAATGCTTTTGTGAGATTAGGTGTGATAAAGCTAAAGCTAAAAAAGAGCTTAACTTTAACTGTAGGTAAAGTGGCAAAACCTTCACTAATGATTGCTTGAGTAAGGTTTAATTTGAGGTTCCGTTGCATAAAGTGAGGTTAAAGCAAAGCAAAATTCCACAGAATTCGCCTTAAACTACGCTCTCCGACGTCAATTTTACCAATTAAAACTTGAATGCATTTGGCTTCCATTTTATTTTAGGTTTTTACTTTTGTTTGTGGCTATTTTTTATTTTTATTTTCATTTAAATTAATTTTGTGCTGCGAATAAAATTTTTTTTATCATAACTCATCAAAGTAGTTGCCAATGACAACGATTTTCCCCTTTTCACGTTGCTCATTCAGCGCGATTGTGCTGGGCGGCTGAGGCATGGGGCGGAGTGGGCGTGGGCAGTCGCGTGGCTCAAGGGTCAGTGGATATTTGGCTTATCGCTGGAATGAATAAAGAAAACTTGAAAGCCTTTTAGGCAAGATGTGCATACAGCAGTCTCTTTCACTCCCTCTCTCTCTCTCTATCGCTATCTATCTCCCTCTATTTAAATTCGAGTGCAGGGCAAGAGGCAGTCATTAAGTTTATTAAGTGCCCAAATGCAGATAAACTAAATGAGTGCATGCCAAATGGCCAGCGCAAAGGCAAAGGCAATTTACGTAGCCAATGCAAGTTATCAAGTATCTCTCTCGAGTGGCCCCCCTCTGCGCCTATGGAAAAGTTTCAAAGTAAACGAACAAGAGCGAAAAAGAGATAACAAACAATGTGCGGCTAACGGTGGTCGGGCAAATTACCGTTGCAAGCTGCAAAAACTTCATGGCGGACCGCAAAGATTAGCGCTATCAGTCAGCAAGAGAAGGACAGAGCGAAACAGAGCAAGGGAGAGCGAGCGAGAGGGACAGAAATTGGCTTGAGAGCGCACTAGAGAGAGGGGTGTGAGGGAGATAAAGAAAGCGAACGCGCTTTGACCGCATTAAATACAGTTTCAAGTGTTCGCTTTACGCACGTTTAAATACATATATACATACACACCCATAAATGTATATGTAAACAATCTTATCTGTATCAACCGCAGCAGCTGAGCAAAAAAAGAGCATACAATTACATTGCTATACAACAAAAAGTAAATTTTTCAATTGATAAGCATGCACCAGGTTCATTCACACGCTGGTCACATAAAAATAAAATAACAGATCAATAAAAGCAAGTTTTCAAATTTAAATTCAAATTCAAATGGTTAACAAACAAATGCTAATTGCTATGCTTAAATTACCATCTTAATACTAAAGCAAAAGCTAACAGCTATATATTTGCATGCACAACGATTAATCGCACCAAGTGCGCAGCTGTTGCTTAGCTGACAGCTATGAAACCGCACACATGTTTTGTTTTTGGTTTTCAGTACGCTGCGCACAGCTGTTGATATATGCGTGTGAATGAAATAGAAATAATAGGTTTATCATTCAACAGCTGGGTGCGTTAGCTGCGTACTCGCCTGAGCTGCTTGACTATTTAGCCTCGCACAGCGCCAATTCGCAAAGCACTCAACATTTTGTTGCCGACAGCGACGCGGGCGTCGTGCCAGTGCGTATCGTAGCCTTTCATTTCTTTTTGTTTTTCTTATTCGTTTATAAACACAGTTACCAGCTGGTGCTGCTGTGTTCTGTTTTAGTTTTCATTTGTTTGCTGGCCACGCCTAACGGAATGTCGCAAAATAATAATTGCTCTAAGAGCTTGCCACAGCAGCTTATCCAGTTCGTCAATTGCCGCCTGGTGCGTGATCATCAGCTGATCGTCGATGATCTGTGGGTGAGAGATGGCAAAATCATCAATCCGGAGCCAGTTTTCTACGATGAGCGGGCGACGGCGCACGAACGCATCGACTGCGGCGGTGCGATCATCGCGCCCGGCTACATCGATTTGCAAATTAATGGTAAACAGCAGCGAAACGGTTACAGCTGGAATTTCACTTTCAATGTGTCGCCAAGGTCACACACATAATTTGCGTATATTAATCTAATCGTCGACCCACTGTTCGACTGCCATCGTAAACATTGAATTAGCGCGAGAGAGAGATGCATGCCAAGCGATAATGACCGATTTGCAAATCAACGGTAAACAACGCAATGAAATGTGTAAGCGCAAGCGTATGTGTTAGAGCAGTGTAGCTAGAGAGCAAGAGGTTTTATGCATGCTAAGCTTGCTATGAATATTGCTCTGCTCGCAGAGTGCTTGAGCAGTGCATAAAGAGAGAGAGATTTGCATGCTATACAGTGGGCAGAAATTTTGATTGTAAAAAATGACTCCTTTTTAATAATTAATTATATATATTTTAATTAAATTTTTTAAATTTATGCACTTTATTTATTATTTTCATACATTACCAAAGTCTCCCTCTTCTCCCACAGGCGGCTATGGCGTTGACTTCTCCTACGACAAGGAGACCATTGAGGCGGGCGTGCGCACGGTTGCCACCGGGCTGGTACGCAGCGGCGTTACCTCATTCTGTCCCACGCTCGTGACGTCACCCAATGACAGCTACCACACGATACTGCCGCGCATGCCGCAGCGCATCGAAGGCGGCGCCGGCATATTGGGCGTCCATGCCGAAGGGCCCTTCATCAATCCGCAAAAGAAAGGCGCGCATCCAGCCAACTGCATTCAGACTATTGACAATGTGAGTGAAGCTCGTATATATACTGGCTGTGAGCGAGACAAGTATATACGCTGTCTAAAAATTCGATTATCCAAAGAAACAGCTGAGCTAACTAACGGTTAAATGCAAAGTGAAGCAGCTCATCAAAATGAAGTAGTTGGAGAACTGTTGAGTTATGCCTATAGATCTGTGTGTCTGTGAGGTATATTAGTTTTAAGACTGTTGTCTCTTATCTTTCCTCTTAAGCCTCTCTTCTCTTTCCCTGCTCTCTCCACATTCCTTAAACTTCTCACATCTGTTCAATCTTTCAGGGCATGGAAACGCTCCGTTCAACGTACGGCTTGCTGGATCGCATTAAGATAATTACCATTGCACCTGAGCAGGTGAGCGATCCGAACGTCATCGACGAGCTGGTGAAGTCCGGCATCACTGTCTCCCTGGGCCACTCGATGGCCAGCTTGAGCGATGGCGAACGCGCTGTGCGCCATGGCGCCACGCTGATCACGCACCTGTTCAACGCGATGCTGCCTTTCCACCATCGTGACCCAGGCCTGGTGGGTCTGCTGGCCTCCGACCAGATACCAGCTGGTCGCATTGTCTACTTCGGCATCATTGCCGACGGGGTGCACACGCACTCGGCTGCCCTGCGCATTGCCTATCGCACGCATCCCAACGGCCTGATCCTGGTCACCGATGCCATCTCAGCCCTGGGCCTGGAGGACGGCATTCATCACATTGGCCAGCTGCCGCTGGAGGTGAAGCAGGGCAAAGCCTTCATCGCTGGCACCGATACGCTCTGCGGCAGCATTGCGCCCATGGACGAGTGCGTGCGCATTTTCCAAAGATCAACAGGTGAGGAGATCTGGAATACTTGCGCCTAAACTCTCTTAACTGTTTTTCGCTTCGCCCCCAGGCTGCTCCCAGGTATTTGCCATAGAAGCCGCCAGCTTGCATCCCGCTCGCTGCTTGGGCATTGACCATGAGAAGGGCACATTGGCCTTCGGCTCGGATGCCGATTTCATAGTGCTCAACGACGATTTGCAGGTGCAATCCACCTGGATAGGAGGCGCGTGTGTCTACAAAGCCAGCAACTGAAGCCTGTCCCACTACACAAATTCGCTTTTATTGCTTGTTTTTGTCTTGTTTTTTTGTTTGTTTTCTTTTTCACTGTTTTATTTGGATTAGATGACGCTTTAAATTGTTCTTTAATATTTAATCATTAAATCATTTGGTGTGGACAACTACGCTAAATCCATATACATGTACAAATAATAAGTATTACGAAAAAAAAAACATATTTTTATATTTATATAAATACACACACACACATACACATATATATAGAGATGTATGTGTGCGTGCTTTAGGCGCTTTGGCGTAGGCTAAGAAATATTCTACGCCATTTTTTGTTAGATAATTACAATTGTCAAAAAAATGTATAAAATACAGTTAAGCAGAGGCGGCTTGTGTCCCACCTTCCACTTTCATATGCTCATTCCTAACCAATAACAAAACGGAAAGCAAGTTTGCAGCTAAGCTAACTAACGGTTAAAAACGCAAAAAAGCAGGCAGCCAATCAGAATCAAGTATTTGTAGCATATTACATACATGTATGTATGTCTGTCTGTCTGTCTCTGTGTGTGTGTGTATGAGTGTGTGTCTGTCTGTGTTTGCATATGAACAAATATAGTTACAGTTACAAGTGTGTGCCCGACAGAAGATTACAAAAAAACGCGTACATTAAATTGTTGGCATTTTATAAGTGATTTTTTCTCTCTTTTGTTTGGTATTTTAAGTAATTATCATATACATATACAAATATCAAGTGTGTTTGCTCAGTGTGTGTGAGGGAGAGGGAAAGTGAGTTTAAGTCGCATGTGCGTCCGTTTCAGTTCCGTCTGTTCCGCTGGTCGCTAAAGAGGGCCGCATGCCAGGCGTGACATGCAAAAATGCAGTTCAATCTGTTGTTGTTGTTTTTGTTGCTGCTGCTTATCAATTTGCAGCTATCGCTGTTTCGTTTTCCACTTGGTTCGTTTCGTTGTGCGTTTACAAACGTACGCTGTCTTGTATTTGTTTTGTTTTTGATTTTGTTTTTCTTGTAAAATTACTCCAAATTACATTTATACAATATTGTAAAAGTTTAGGTAGGTTCTTTCTTGGTTGTTACTGTTATAAGTGTGTATGTACGCGTGTGTCTATGTGTGTTTGTCCAAGTTGCTTGATTGCTTTGTATAACAGTATAACAGTTATATACTGCTGGCCCACCGCTGGCTGGCGGGGTTATGACACTTGTTAGTTTTGCTTTCAGTTGATTTCTTTTTCTTTGCGCAGCATAGGAGTTGTCATGTGTGGAAGCGAGACAGAATGCGCATGAGTACCAGTTAGATTGCAGGGTTGCCACCCAGTTGAAAACGCATTTTATTTGTTTGTTTTTGCTTTTCTTTGTTTTTTCTTTCTTTGTTTGTTCATATCGTAATATTAAAGGAGCTATCAAAAAGTTATAAAAGAAGCACACTCAAACACACACACGCAGCGGCACGCACACGGTTAAGAAAAGCACTAGGTTCTTGCCAAGTTTGTTAAATGTATATATATAAATATATATATAGTATGTGTAATGTGTGTGTGTATGTATGTATATGTATGTATGTATGTAGATCACAAAACCAACCGTGAACGTTAAACTAACAGGTGTCATAACCCCATTACGCACAACATTTGCTGTAGCTGGTCGCCTTGTCGCTATTGCCGCGATCGATGACAACCCTTTCGGGATTCTCGGCTGATTCGCGGCCCGATGTTTTATCTAATATGGCCTCGGCTAGTTCACAAAATGCGCGCTCAATGTTTATATTTGATTTGGCGGATGTTTCCATAAACCGTATGCTATGCTCCCGTGCAATCTAGAGAGAGAAAGATAGAGAGTCAGAGCGTCATTCCTAAGAATTTGTATTTGAAATTTACCGCTTCGCCGCGCTCTTTGCTAACAACTCGCTTGTCCGACATATCGCACTTGTTGCCCAATATCATCTTCTCCACATCCTCATTTGCGTGCTATAGAGACAGACAGAGAAAGAGAGGGTGAGTGAGATCGGATGGGAAATTTGATTGGTTTAGCTTACCTCGTCTATGTTCCGTAACCATTTGACTATATTCTCGAAACTTTTCTCGTTCGTTATGTCATAGACGAGCATTATGCCCATCGCGCCGCGGTAGTAGGATGTGGTAATTGTGTGAAATCTCTCCTGTCCGGCCGTATCCCATATTTGTAATTTAATTTTTTTGCCCCCCAGCTCGACTGTTTTGATTTTGAAATCGATTCCTGCAAGGCAAACAACAATAACAAATCAATCAAATGGCAAATACCGAAAGATCGTTTCCAATTACAGCTATGACGTCACAAGTTGAACTGGTTTATCGTGTTGAACAATTTGATAACAAATTTATTTAGTTGGCACCACGAATAGCCTTGTGTGTGTGTGTGAATCATAACACACACACACACACAGGCACTCGAGTATTAATATATATATTATTATATATGCGTCATTATTCTTTATCCACTTTACCATCACTGTTCGGATTTCATACCAACAACAGCGCGCCTTTTGCAGGCGATTCATCAAGTCCAAAGGCTAAAGCAAACACACACATACATACATGCATACATATACACATATATGTATATATATGTACTATTTACTTTAGCACTTTTAAGACAATGCCACGCCCTATACGTACAGGCAAGTGGCCGTGTCCTTGTTGTTTTTGGGCGCCGCCTACAAACACACACACTCACACACTGCCGCTTACCAGCGCGCACACATACACACACACACACACAGCAGCAACTCTGCAGGTACATGCACACACACATATATATATAGCAATGTTAAGTGAGGACTGCGCCATTTACTTACCTATGGTCGATATAAATGTCGATGTGAATGCATCGTCCGAGAAACGGAATAGTATGCAGGTCTTTCCAACGCCGGAATCGCCAATTAGCAGCAGTTTAAAAAGTAGATCGTACGTTTTCTTTGCCATTTCACGTTACGGCACTCGCACAACACAAACACACACGCACGCACACACACACACAAACGTACGCACCCACACGCACACGCACAAACACGCTCACTTACACACTTGCACTTGCACAGGTTCTTCTATAGAACAAAGCACATACAGAGACACACACACAAATACAGAGTGGTCGAGACAACAATTGTGTCGTTTGTCTTTGGTATGCTTGCAATTTGCGCGTAATTTGATAGTTCAATCAACACAAAATTGCTACAGAACTTTTATACGTTTTAAGCACTTTATTTTTCTACGCAATGCAATTGTTGCTGTTCGCTTTCAGTGTGACCGCGGCGCGTAATGAATAAAATGCCCGAACTTCGCTATACACGCCAATGCAACGCTGCGCAACTCGCGACCTACATCAACAATTGTAAAAATATAACTTCGCACTACAAACTGACTTGAATCTATATATATATCATAAACACAATATTGTTATGTAAGCGAGATGTCAATTCAACCTTTTAAACTCGTTATTTGAATGCTCACCATTTTATCGATAGTTCTTGTGCACACTGCCTGCGCCAAGCAACTCTGCCTGCTGAAGTTTGGCAACACTGCTACCCCGACATACATATAAACAAGGGTACACAATAAATAAATATAAGTTGTAAACGTTTTTATTTGATTGCCAACATGGATCTGGACTGGCAAAACAGTCTGACAGAGATCAAGGATCGTGGCCAATATCTGCTGCATTCAGAGAAATGGGCCGACTGCCGCTTTCTCGTCGGCACACCGCCCAACCAGCGAATCATATCGGGTCACAAGCTCCTCTTGGCGATGGCTTCGCCCGTCTTCGAGCGAATGTTCTTTGGCAATTTGCCGGATAAAACGGACCCCATCATAATACCCGACGTGCAGCCGGAGGCCTTCGAAGCGATGCTCGAATATATATATACGGATCGCATCACAATCGGCTCGTTCGACAAAGCCTGCGAGCTGTGCTACGTGGCCAAGAAATATATGCTTCCTCATGTGGTGACGCGCTGCACCCACTTCCTCTGGGCCGATCTGAGTCCGAAGAATGCCTGTCGTGCCTACGAGTTCGCCAAGCTGTTTGACGAGCCGCGCCTCATGCAGAGCAGCATGGATCTGATCGCGGCCAACACCCGCGAGGTGCTCTCCGATCCCAGTTTCCTGGACATTGAGGTCTCCACTCTGATGGCTATATTGGATCAGAATCGCTTGAACATTGACTCCGAGCTGGATTTGTTTAACTGTCTGCTGAAGTTTGCCAGCGAACGTGGGATTCTGAATGAGAACGGAAACGAGGAGGCAGCCAGTGGGAGTGGCTGCAAATCCTCCACTTGTGCGGAACAAGCAGCAGCAGCTGCCAACGATATGATCGAGGAGATCAAAATGGAGCCGGATGTGGCGGCTATGGTGCAGCATATGCATCAGGATGAGGACGTTGACGGCTATAAGCAGCCCACGGGCAACGGCTCCGGCTGCAGCTCGCCCATTCATCCTACCTGCAGCAGCACCTCCTCGTCGACATCGAATGCCAATGTCAGCGCTGCCATAGCCAATGACGATGTCGTGATCATTGACAGCGATGCCTCTGGCAATGCCAACGATGAGGAGATGAACGCTGCCGAAGCCGCAGCCAACATGATCAACATGATGGATGCCCAAAGGACGATCATGGATGGGGCCATGCTCAGGCAGGCTGTGAAGAAGATACGCTTCCTCACCATGACGCCGCAGCAGTTTGCCGAGGGACCGGCACGCTCCAAGCTGCTCCAGCAGCACGAAGCCCTCGCCATCCTCATCAAAATCTCCAGTCCCACACTGAACGATTGCAATATGCCGGAGGGATTCTGCGTGTCACGGAGCACGCGAAACTTTTACGAATCGGCGCACAGGCAGAGGGAGCTCAGCTCCTCCTATCGGCCCAGCAATAATCCGGCGAATGGAGCCAACGGCTTCCCCGGCACCACGACGCGCACCAACCAGCCGCTCTTCACCCGGCAGCGGATCGGCGTGCCGCTCAATCTGGGCGCCAATGCCGGTGAAGCGGCTGGAGCTGCTGCCTCCGTCGATCATATGCCAACGTATGGCTTCAGCTTTGGCGACGAGCCTCTGCCGCTGCCCAATGGCGCCGCCTTTGGCGATGCCTACGACGGACCGCCACCAGCTGCAGTGGGAGCCGCTGCCGGAGCCGGAGCTGCCGCAGCAGCCGTCCCAGCAGCTCCTCCACCCGGCAATGATAGCGAGGTGTCCGGTAATTCG
Source organism: Drosophila peninsularis (assembly GCA_035047485.1). Lineage (NCBI taxonomy): Eukaryota > Metazoa > Arthropoda > Insecta > Diptera > Drosophilidae > Drosophila > Drosophila peninsularis. The sequence goes on from JAWNPN010000042.1 coordinate 4,522,673, forward strand.
CATCACGATATGACGCGCTCCTACTGCATGCGCTCCATAGCCAGGCAGTTCGACTATCGCAACACCAGCGTCACGGACTGTGGTGTGACCTTCCAGGTGAGCAGAGGGTCTCCGGGAAAGGGCTTCCGGCAATGGGCTTCCCGGTATAAATACGTAAAATGTATGTAGCAGGAAGAAGGAGGCGTGTCACCATCAAGCCCATCAAGTATATATATATTCTTGATCAGGACAACTAAATCGATATAGCCATGTCCGTCTGTTCACCCGTCAAATTGATCTTCCCCCGTCATTCCAGGTGGACACAAACATTTGGATCTTGGGCGTGCAGGTGCCGACGCAGGTGCTTTGCGGCGAGCTGATGCACTCGGCTGGCTTTGCGGAGCGCTACACTGAGGTGCTCTACGCGCACATACAGGATATGCACGGGTCGCGCATCACGTATACGCACTGTACGGCCCGGGTGCGCTACGACTCGCATTTGGACATCACATTCGATCGACCCGTCTACATCTATCGCAACCAGATCTACAAGATCTACGTCGTCTTCAACAAGATGGGCTGGTATCCGATGTACTCCTGTGTGCCCGATACGGTGCGGCAGCGCGTCAAGTTCATGTTCAACGTGGGCAATCCGACGGAATCGGTGCGCGACGGCCTGATCTATGCAATAATATTCTCGACGCCCCAGGACCATGCGCGTCATCTGATCGATTGATCGACAACTGGACGAGCGACAACAACAGCAGCAAATGCGATCAACGAATTTGAGATGTGATAGAATTTTGTTTCAATCCCCTTTCCTTGTCCTATTCCTATGCCAATATTATTTTCGATAGCACAGTGGGGGCTGTCACTGGCGTGCGAATTTACAGCGCTTCCTCTGCCTTCCTAACTACTTTTTCCTAGTTTTGTAGTCAGCTTCTGCTTTATTAATAAATATATATTAAAATATTTCAAAAAGAAAAAAAAGAAAATTTTTAAAATTTGTAATTAAAATTTTTTTCTTAATTTATCAGTTGAAAATGGAAGTTTTGGGTAAGTAGACTTGTGGCTAGGCATGTGATGGGCGTGCGAAGGCGTGGCAGAGCACATATCTTCATGATAAATATATATATATATATATATATATTAAGTCATTCCAGCTGCCCCTCCGACCTCTCTAGCTACTGAAGCTTGAGCCTTGCAACCTCAAATATGACAAGTGGCTAAGGAGGCGTGGTGTCAGGACCTCTTCGATGAAGGACTTTCAGCTTATTTGCGTTTCTTCAAAATTCTATATAGGAAGCTTACAAACTGTCTTGTAATAGGAGCTCAGTGCAGGCTGCAGTGTATCTCCTAGTCGAGCATGGCCAACTGAGGCACTCTTGTTTGCTTATTATATAGTTGAGCTTTTAAAGTGTATATCGTGTAGCACATATGCTAAAATACATGAAACTTAAGCTCGGCTGACACGCGACGTATCCTCTAGTCGAGCACTCCCCACTCGTATCATCTTATTAGTGCCTTTAAGTAAATTAAAGCAGTTTATAGAGCGATTTTAGATACGTTTTTTATGAAATGTTCTTTTTTTGTGGTATAGAGTATCTATATCTACTAGATAGATGCGACTAGATATAGCTTATATATAGATATATACCTAGTATATATAAATATATATTACATTCGCCTAACTGAAGTCAGCTATAGGTACCCTGCGTACTTTCATATATATCATCCATCTATAACATTCAATATTTTTACCCCAAGAAAAAAACCACAAAATAATTTTTTTTTTTTTCAAAAATATTACAATAAATAAATTTAAACTTTATTGTATTTAGAGCTCGATTGGAAAATAACAAAATATATAAAAAAAAAATGTACAAAAATTGTGTTAATTGGAAGAAAAAAAATCAAGTTAAATGATCGATAATTATTGCAATATTTGATGCAAGGAAATGGGGGCAAAGTGCGAGCGGGATAGCCACAGAGAAGAGAGAGAGAGAATGAGAGTGAGAGAGACAGACAGAGCTAGATATAGAGAGTGACAGATAGAGAGAGAGAGAGAGAGAGGGCGAGTCAGCGAAGCTTTACATATGTACAGTTGAGTGTGAGCTGCTTTGTTGTTTAACGGTTTCTTCTTCTGCTACTTCTTCATTTCCTATTCGCAGCATACGGTCACACTATTTGCCATAGTTGGCGCACCCGCCGCTGGCATACTCGGGCTCCTCGCAGGTAAGCGTATGCTCGTCGAACACCTTGTCCTCGCCGCAGCTAATCAGACGTGGATAGCCCTCCACGCAGGTGATCAGGCGATGGCAATCGCCCTGCACGGGGAACCGGGGGAAGGGCCAGAAGCGCGCGGCCACCGAATTGGGATCGACTTTCGTGGGGCACTTGAAACCAACGACAGCTGAAAGATAATAGAAGAGATATTATAATACAGCTGGAAGTAATCGATTAGTCGATTAATCGATATATATCGATCCGTTATACCTAAGCTGTTAAGCAGCTTATGAATGATACTGAACACTTTTACTCGTCGTATTGGCATGAGTAAGCTTTAAATGCTTGCTCTGTAGCTGACAAGTTCAAAAGAACTAGTGGTTCATGAACGCATTCATGAACAGCTGAGCATCATGGTGGCTCACTCACCCTCGGGATTGCAGTGATCCAGCAGCTGATCGGGCCAGTTGCATCCATGGATGCGCTCATCGTACGCCAGACCCGCATCGCAGTCCTGTTCGTGGGGCTCGCCATGGGCGCACTTGATGTAGGTGGTGGAGCAGTCCTTCGAAACGGCATACAGACCAAACTGATACTCGCAGCCAGGTGTCGAAATGGGCGTGGCTATGGCGGAAAGATAGAGAAAGACAGAGAGAGAGAGAGAGTGAGATTGGGAGAGATTGTATTTCTTAGCTCGCTTTCGCTACTCACGATCCCAGTGACGACCTTTGCAGTCGACGGCCCAGTTGTAGTTGCAGTGATTGTGAACGGCGCCTTTGCCGTCGAAGAGCAGACCGTTCTCACAGGTCTCCAGGGTCAAGGTGCCGTTGGTGCACAGGAAGAACTGATCACAGTTCTCGGTGTGGGCGTAGGCCTGGACACCATACTTCTCGGGGCATTCGGGTGTGCCAACAGCCAGAGCATTTGCTGCAAGATCAAATTATATACAGTTAGCTAGAGTTATCGTTATAGTTATCGGTATAGCTATCGTTATCAACATAGTTATCGATGAGCCATTACTAACAACTCTTTCGAAATTATCCACTGCTCAAGTGTTTTATAGATATCATTACTGCGAAAAATAATCAATTTATCGATAAGTTATCGATTATGATTATATCAGCTTCAGCTAACTTTAAGTTACCTTTACCTTAAATAGGTCATGGGAATTTTTTGGCTAAGCCCGTATTATCGATCAACTATTAACTGTACATTATCGTTATCGATAGTTCCATTGCCTGCATAATCGATTACTTATCGAAATCGCTGTCAATCGTTATCCAAAGCGTTTCAGCTCTATTAGTAGCTTTATCTATCGAACTACTTTGTTATTGTCAAATGTGTGTTATCGTTATCGCCGACGCTGTCATCATCAAAGTGGGGAAGTGCCGCTGACGGCGACACTTCCCAGCGATGCCAATGGCCATCATTAAACTTGAAAGCGCGCACTTCCTTCCTACCCAGCGACTGTCAACTGGTTTCGCTAAGTGTGCTGCTGTCAGTGTTGCAAGTGCAAGTGTTGTAAGTGCTGTCAGAGTGTGAGTGCGAGCGTGAATGTGACAAGCTCTCGACTTATGGCTTACGGGTTTCGAGCATCTTCGCGTCTAGCGCCGGCGCTGGGTGATGTAACCGAGGCCCAGAGACTTGCCTCGGGCAACGGGTTAAAGCACCGCAAAACTGTTTTCGTTTTCATTTCAACTGTTTGTGTTCATTTCGTGCGGCATTTGCAACTGTTTATGCATTTGCTTAACACTGACAAAGATTTCCGGCAATTAATTTACCAACACTTATCGATAATTTTTCGTCTGGCGTTTCACAAAAATGAAATCTGAATTTTATTTTTTGTATTTTTTACTTTTTGCTTTCAGTTTCTTCACTTCAACCTTTTGAAGTCGCTCAGAAACTCGTTGGGCCGACCACATTTCGAGACTTTATTTTGTTTCTTTATTTATTTTAGATCTAGATTTTATAATATCTAATGGGATTAGGTCTAATTGTGAACTGGTTTGACGGGCCGTGTTCTGCTTTGACTTTGTAGCCTTTAAATGTTTGGCATTTGTTTTAATTAAGGTTCGAATGTGTATACTGAACACACAGTACACTGCGCGAAAAGGGGGTATGCTGAAGCTATAATACACAAATACACTGCGCGAAAAGGGGCTGCTGTACCTAACTGGATATAATATCATTTAATTTTTTTTTTATTTTTTTATTTAGCTAATTTTTTTATTAATTTTAAAATTTTAATTTTTGAATACTTATTTTTGAAATATTATTTATACTATTTTTTTCCCTTTAACACTTTCTTAAATTTCATATCAATTTTTTTTTACAGTGTACCACGCAAAAGCCCTTATAACTGTCCAGTTGTACAACTTAACTAAAGTCTATAGCAAAAGCTTTCACTTAGAAGCAATTTTTAAAGTATTTATAATACTTTCATGATTTTTATTTCAGTGTAAATTCAGGCTATAAAAGTTAAAGAAATTATATATATAAATAAAGCTTAAATTGAGTTTTTATTGTGGAAGTCTATAAATAAATCACAGCATAACAAGTTTGACAACTTGTTTTTCTCAGTGTACTTGACTTGATTGGAGCTAATAAAGTAACAGTTAGCAGTATAACTCTATAGATCTATATAAACTAGAACTTGAGCTTGAGCTACAACTGCAAATACGCCAAAAATCTTGAAGTTAAGCTAAATTTTTCTCAGTGTAAGTTTATTTTTTATTATTTAATGATTATAACTGAGCTGAAATAACTAAATTGAACTTAAACTCGAAATGCACGCCTTTTTAGCAACTTATCTCCAATTTGGTGCAGTGTAGAGGATCAAAACTCTAAAAGCTTTAACTAACTTGCTATAAAAGCAACTGTAACTGTAAATATAATATATTAGTTATAAACTTAAGTTTCTTTATAGTTCAGTTTGAACTCTAAGCTAAATTTCTCTCAGTGTACGACTAGCCACAGCAGACAACTGACTCAACAAAAGCAAAAGTAATAAACGATCGACTGGATCTGCATGCCAAATGAGCTTGAGAATAGGTACGAACGTTGCTGTAATGGGGCGTATTTGCCCACCTAACCACCTGACCCCCCTCTCGCCAACCCAGCTAGCTGTTCAGGGTTAAACGACAACGAGCTGTTGGCTAATTGGAGCAGAAAGCGGCGTTGAGGCAAATCTTTGGCATAGCCTTGAATAGCCAGCCAACCGACCAGCAGCAGGCAGGCAGGCAGGCAAAATCCAATTCGAGAACAAACCGAAAACCCAATTAGAAAGAGTCGCCATTCCAATTGGCGATTTGTGTTTCACACAATTACTTTTTGAAAGTAAAAGCTCGGCTCAGGGCTTAGCACGCAATGGAAGGGGGTTGCGCTAATGCCAAATATGCGCATTCCAGTTCGCATTCCGCGGAGTAACGGTTGCCACATAACACTGATTATGACAAAATGGCGGCCACTTACCGTAAGCAACGAATGCCAGGATCAGGACGCAGCGTTGCATGTTTGCGAAACTAACGGAACAACGGAACAACAACAAAATATGGCAAACAGGTGACCAAAAAAAAAAAACAATTAATTTAAAAAAATAAACAAAAATTATAATAACAACAGCGGGAATGACAGCGGCAACGGCAACGTTTCAATTTGAATTCAACAGCGCGACTCTTGAAATTCCGCTGCACGTTTTAACGGTTACGCGTTCCAAACTCAACTGAAAAGATTTATACCGCGCTCAAGAAGAAGAAGCAGCAGCAGCAATGGCACAAGCAGCAGCAGCAGCGCCGGCCGCAGCAGCGACGACGACAGCAACAAACAAAAGTTTTGCAAAGCTTAAGTTTTTGGCGTTTCGTATTTGAATTTAGCTGCGGCAATGAGCAGAGGTGGAGTGGCGGGGGTCTGGGCAGTGGTGGGTGGCTGTTGGGCATTAAAAAGGGGTCGACAGGGGCAGAGGCTATGCGCATGTGTCAGTGTGTGTGTGCAGGCAAGGCATAGCATGCGCATGTGTGTCTGCCTTTGACTGTGTTGTCACAGCGAACGAGCGCGCGCGCAACGTTTGATCGAACGATTTTTGGTACAAAAACAAAAATGCAAAACGTGATTTGGGCTTTTGCTGCGGCGCTGCTGCTGGCAACATGTGTGATTGAAAGTAAAAGGCAAAGCTCAAGCTGCTCGTAAGCTTGCCATTCATTGATTGCATTCGGGCCGCGAGCTTCGTGCCTCGGCTTAGCTACGTCGTCATCGTCGTCGTTTGGTCTTTTTTGTTTTTGTCTGCATTGTGTTTGCGTTCGTCTTGTCGATTACCGTTACATTGTTAACTATTGCAACACTGTTTGCCGTTGCCGCTGCTGGCTGCTGGCTGCTGCTGTTGTTGTTGCTGCTGCTGTCTGTGTGGCCAGCGACGATTGCGTAACGTAACTTAGTGCGCTGCACTTGGTTTTAGCTGACGAGCATAACAGCTGCAGCATCGTGTTTGCCTATGCACACTTAGGTACATAGGTACATAGGTACATAGGTACATATATGCATGTGTGTATTCATGTACGTATGTATATGTATGCTTATTACTTATACTTATATATTGCTCTACATATGTGCATTCATATATAAGTAAGGGTATTGACAGGTCACCAAGGCTTGCCTCATTTGTCTGCCGTTAACCCGTTAGTGCTCGAATGCAATTAACGGTTATTGTGTTTCTGTTGACAAAGGGTTAATAAGGCGAGCTCAGCTTGGATGGAAGTCGAAGCGGAGGAGATGGAGAGTGGCAGCAGGCAGCTGAAGAGAAGGAGGAGGAGGAGGAGGAGAAGTAGCGGAGCAGGGGCACGGGGGATCGAGTATATCAATTTCATAATGGGATGCGAATAGATTGAGCGATTATTATCGATTTGCCCTCGATTTGCACGTAATTTGCACAGAAATACATATGTATATATGTATATATATGTATACATATGTATGTATGTATATAGCTATATATCTCTGCATTTGCAAGATAATTAATAGAAGAAAATACACTAAATAGATGGTGAAAAAAAAACAATTGGCATTATTTCAAGTCTTGTTATTTAATCGAATGAGTTGGCAAATGGAAATGAACTGTTTTGTTGTTGTTGTCGTTGTTGTTGTTGTTGTTAGAAATAAGAAAGAGAAAGGGAGGAAGGCTTAGAGAAACGAAAAGTAGGAGATATTGAGAAACAGAGAGAGAGAGAGAGAGAGAGAGAGGTAGAGAGAAAGAAAGAAAGAGACAGTGAGAGAGAGATAGGGAGAGAACATGAGAAAGATAACGAGAGAAAGAGATAACGAGAGAGGTATAAGACAGAGTGAGAACTAGAGAGAGCGATCAGGAAAGCATGAAAGAACGAGAGAGAGAGAGAGAGAGAGAGGGAACGAACGAGATTCTGATATGTGAGTGAGAGAGAAAAATCTATTTTTCACAGTTTTACAAAGAGAAATTAAGACAGTGAGAGAGAGAGAGAGAGAGAGATATACCAAAGAGATTAAAACAAAGAAAAGACAGAGAGAGGAAGAGACAGAGGGAGAGGGAGATCAAACTGAAGAAGATAGAAACAGAGCCTTGCTCTGTATACATTTTGCTATACATGTCGGTAAATGTATTTAGTACGATGTTCAGGAAAATTTAGAGAAGATTAGAAACAAATAAACTTCGTTAAGTTCGTTTAGATGGGGAATACATATATATGTTTTCTTTGTAGATCAGTTATGGTTGAAAAATATACAGAAAGGTAGGAAAAGTAAGATCCATTTAGAAAAAGGAGGAGTAAGGACAAGTTATTGATCGAGAAGGATAGAAAATGGAATATTTCAAAATTTGTATAAAAAGCTTAGCCCAGAATAATGGCGGATAAGGAGACTAGATCGAAAGGAAACCGACAGGAACACGATTTTAATGAGAGAAACAATTTAAATATCGTAGAGATTAGTTGAGACCAGAGATCAAAGATAAACATAGATCAAATAGTACAGATGGAAAGAAAAAATCAGTTAATGGAGAATCAAAAGACAGATGCTAAAAGAGAATAAAATATGTATAAAGGTTTAGTATTTGTTAGATAGGAATATAGAAAAAATAGTAGAAAGAGTGCAGATAGTTTATAGAAAACCGTTTATTGTTTTTTATTTTTGTTTTTTGTAAGATTTTCTTTTTTTTAAACAAAGAGGAAATATGTACACAACGATAGAACAGTTATAGAGTACAGGAAGAGGAAACACGGAATATGAAAGGGGAAGAGATAAAGAGAGAGTGAGAAAGTGAGTCAGAGTTTGTGTGTAAGAGAGAGAAAGAGAGATTGTCACTCGTGACAAAGAGATAGCGAGTCGAGAGTAACGAGTAACGAGTCGGTCGTAAAGAAAGTATGGAAAGTAACGAGTATCAAGTCAAAAGTAGCGAGTAGCTAGACACAAGTATCGAGTACCCATCGAGTCAAGTAACGAGTAGCGAGTAGCGAGTAGCGAGTCGAAAGTAACTAGTTGAAAGTAACGCTTCACGTAGAGGCTAGCAACGACTTTTAGTTTAACTGACTAAAACGCGCGTCCTTCCGCTGTCCTGTCAGTCCGTCCAAGTGTAACTGAATGTGTGTGCGTGTGCGAGTGTGTTGGTGTGTGTGGGTGCAGTAGACGCGCGCAAGAATGGGCGTGTATATGGTTTTGTTTCTTAAGATTTGTTTATGATATCGGCGGATCGGTAGGAAGCTCAGCTCCTGGCCGCAGGCTTCTTGTTGTCATCGTCGCTGGTATCCTTGTACCAGTCCTCGCAGCCGGGCACATTCTCGGGCGCATCGCACATCTCAGTCTCGTCGTTGTAAACCTCGCCCAGCTGGCAGCCCAGATCTCTGGGATCCTCGCCGTTCAGACAGACGTAGAACTTCTGGCAATCGGTGGGATGGGGATACTTGGGATGGGTGACGACCTGGCCGCGCACATCCATCTTGGGCTGATCCTTGGGGCACGAGAAGCCGCTCTCAGTTTTTTCTGAGGAGAAGGGAAGAGAGAGAGAGAGAGAGAGAGAGAGAGGGAGGAGGAGGGAGTAAGCTTCGATTGTCCTTGCGCTTTCGGGGCATTCGGCACTTACTCTCAGGATCGCTGCAGCCCTCACGCTTGGCCGTATCCGGCCAGACGCAGGTGCCGGAGTACTCGTCGAAGTGCAGGCCAACGGTACACTTCATTTCCAGAGCATCGCCGTTAATGCAGTTGTAAAAGATGTTGCAAATGCTCGCCTCCGGATGGGCAAAGAAACCGTTTTTGCGCGGACAGTACTTGGTGGACTTGGGCTCCTCTATGGGAATGTATATGTAGATATATATATTATATATATCTCAGATATTTCTAGGGTATTTGTGCGTGTACTTACGCAACAGCGTCCGATCCTCGCAGTCCACATTGAAGGGCTGATCGCATTTGTTGATCTTGCGATTCAGTGGATCGAAGACGAGGCCATCCTCGCAGAGCTTGGGATTGGCCACGCCATCATTGCAAATGTAATATTTGTCGCATTGCTCCTCGTCGGCGAATTGGCCATTGGGTTTAGGGCACTCAAATTCGCCAGCAGCGCCTAGAGAGACAGGGAGAGAGAGAGAGAGAGAAGAAAGTTCATTAAACTTGTTGCTTTCACTGAGACTTCCTGCTTTTGAAAAAGTGTAACAGCATGAAAGCAAAATAAATAAATAACTGATCGATTGATCGATTTGAGCTTTTTTTCTTCGTTTTTCGTTTTTTTCTTTTCTGATTTAGCTCATTTTTCCTGTTTGCGGTTGCATAAGCGCACGCCCAGTCCCAGTCCCAGTTCCAGTTCCAGTTCCAGTTTTTCATTCCAGCGCGAGCCGGTTTCACGTTTACCCGTTTCGCGCCCGCTTGTCGCGCTCGCCTGCCCGCTCGCACCCAAATGGCAAGCTTAAATGTCAGACAGGGTCGACCCATGGCATATAAAAGAACGCAGTGTGTGTGTGACTAAGCCTGCATATACCGTTAGCTAACGGACACAAGCTGCGTAGCCAATGTCAAGCTGATTAGCACAAAAGTTGCCAATACCAGATTTTAATTAATTAATTTAATTTTATTTTATCTTATTTGAATTGATTCATTTATTATTATTTTTAATAAAATTGTCACTCACTTGTCGCCGCCGCACAGAGCAGCACAGCAATGGCACATAAAAATAATTTCATTTTGTTTCTTTGTTTTACAACTAGATTTATATAAAAAAAAATAGATAGATATATATTCTCCTTCAAGGAAAAGAGTTTTGTTTTCTGAGCGGCCAACTAAATCGCGACTTAAGCGTGCGATGGTTAAACTTAAACTAACAACGGAACGCCAAAGAGGCGCACTTTTCAAGACTTTTTTACCGGTAACAGCGCGCAACGGCAACGGCAACGGCAACGGCAGACGGCGGCGACGCGAGCAGCGCCGTTGGCGTCGGCGATGATGCTTGGGCGCAGGCGCTAAGCGACAGCCTGGAAGATGGCGGCGGCAGCGCTGCCCGCAGCGAAGAAAGGCAAGGCAAAGGCAAGGCAAGCTGTAATGAAGCAAGTAAATACATGCAAACATACATATGTATGTACATACATACACACAGTATGCATGTCTGTGTATGCACGTATTCAATTTGTATGTGCCTGATGAAGAAAAAATCAAAATAAATGAGCTAAGAAAAACAAATAACAAAATTCATATGCGCCAACGCTTTAACCGAAACTTTGCCGGGTTAACGACGCGCATGCAAATGCTTTCGACAATTTACAGCAATAAAAACGACCAAAATAACCAAAAATAACAACAGGCAGACGCAAATGGCAGACAAAAGCCAGCACAAAACCTTTCAAATCGCAGCCATAACAAGAGTGCAGCCCTCTATGTATGTGTGTGTGTGTGTGTGCTTGTCTTTGTTGCTCTTTGTGCATGCACAAGTGGCAACGCTTAAGTGCAGCGCAGCCTTTCGCTTGCATGGCCAGCCTTGCCAGATGCCAGGACACATGCGGCTAGCGGCAAAATCAAAATGGCGAGAACTACATACTTGTGTATGTATGTCAAGCGGTTGATTAACGAAATATGCATAATATATGCATACAGACACACACATACATACATATATGTAAATGCGATTATATGCTAAATATGACGCACACGCAATGCCCCGAAAAGACAACAACTAAAACCCGTTGTCCTTGGGCGGGCCGGCAAAGCGGCGCGAGCATGTTAAAAACAAAAATCAAAAAAAGTGTTAAAAAAAATAAGAAAGAAAAACAGGCTGACCCAACCTATAAAGCAGTTAGCAACTAGTTAAGCTTAATTTAAAATAAAAACACAAACACACAGATAACTTTTACTCTCGTTCGACAACAACAGCTAAATGGCAGTCTGGCAACTTCTAAGAAGACAACAACAACGACAACGGCATTTCAAACTGAGCAATTTAATTGCAAATTATGCGCGTATCGAATTGTGGATATCATTATAAAGCGTTTCCCCATAGAGACAGATAGATATAGACAGTTACAAACACTCACACACTCACACACACGCACAGCTTTTGCAATTAGCAAAAAGGAAACGGTTAAAAAATACTCTTTTTCTGCTGTAACAACAGACAGATGCGCTGATTGATCATAAGCAATCTCATCATTATCATCATCATTAGCATTACCAACATCATCATCAAGATTTTGTAATTCAAGGTTTTCGTTTTGTTTGTTTTAAGAGCAAAAGAAAAAGCGACAACATCAATTTGGCTACCAAAATATGCAACAAGTTTGCGCTGAGCACGAATTGATCAATGGGCAGATACCCTGTAATTTGAATATACCTTAAACACACTTATAGATAATCAATAACAACTGTGCCAAGTGTGAAATTTCGCTCAATCAATATTAGATTCATAATAACACATAGTGAACGACTAGTATATGCCCTGTAATTTCGATGCGAAACTCTAACCACAGAGCCAAACAATAATATTTATGCGAACTATGCAAATTACCTGAATGAATATGAAATTATTTTCACAATAACACAAATTGAACGACTAGCAGCTACCCCATAATTCCATTTTAAGTCCACTTCATTACCCAGCGTTATAATCAAGATGTAGACCAGAACCTAGGAACTTCAAACTTGATCTAGATCAATACCTAGTATACCCGCTTACACTCACCTTCTACAGGGTATTGGCCATCATCTCCATCATCTGCTTTGGCGATTCACACAAATGAGTTAATTTTTTAAAGGGGATTACGAAATCGATGCATATGCAATTTATAGGCCATCCAGTTTTTTTTTTCATTTTTCTTCTTTTTTCCTTCGTTTTTTGTTTCTTTTACAAAATCAAGATGCGCCAACCCAAATAACGAGCTAATTGATCAAGAGGAAGAGCGCCGAAGACAACAAAATCATATCAAATAAATATGCATATGAATAAAATAAGAAAATAAAGCAAATTGAAAGGCAGGGCTGGGCTGGGCTGGGCTGGGCTGGGCTGGCAGTCAAAAGTGAACGAACCGCCAACTATGTCAAAGTCAAAGTGTGCGTGTGTGTGTGTGAGTGGGTGCCACAAGCTATAGTTGGCTATAACTTCTCTCTTTCACATGGCATTTATGGCCAACAGGTCAGCTAAAAGCAATTAGCACTTAATTATATATACACACATATACACATCTAAAGGGTCACTTAATATGCCAATTGCAAACGCTTGTCCCGTTATGCTGCATTGCATGACAATCGCATTGGAAATGACAATCACAATGCCAACAAGTTCTCGCGTTTGGCTTTCTATTTCCATTCTTACGATTTCACTTGACAACCAAATGTGCTGGGTCTTAATTAATGCCAACTTAACGATTCCACAAAGCCACCTTTTCTTTTATTCCAGCTAACAGCAAATTTATGCATGCTTTAAAAGCTGTTCGCTCAGGTCTTTTTGAATATTGGCGCGCTCGTAGGCACTGCCAGCTTAAGCCAATGCTTGTAATACAGGTTTTTAAATTTTGCGCGCACGCAGACGTTGCCAGCTTAAAATAATGATTTCATTTGGCGCTCTTTTGAGTGCTGCCAGACAAATTTATTATCTGTCTAATTTACTTTAGGGAACACATACAGTTATATTACACGGATAACATCTATATTTATACATTGCACGTCAATAAATATTAAATATTGTCATGCCTTAATATGCATAATTTTCAACACATTAAACTGCAGTGTGAAGTGCTGCCACACTTGCCAACCAGCTGCAGTATTTTTTTGTATATCGATTACTTGGTAATTTTTCATTGTCAATTTCGGTCACACTAAACCTATTCGCAAAACATTGCAGTCGCATTTTCAATTGGAGTAAAATGTTATTTTAATTACAATTGGAATAAATACAATTAGTTTGCAAACAACATTTCAAGGTGCGTTGTGATAATGTGTTAATTCTAATTGCTGCTGTGTGTGGTGCTGTGTTCTATTGTTCTTATGGCTGTGAAAAAAAAAATGAGAACAGCAGCGAAAAAGTGGAAAACGACGTCACAATGTCGACAGCGCTGTCACTGCCACAGCAAATGCTGCTGCTGCTGCCACTGCTCATCTTTGAGTATTGATTTTCTGTGTGTGTGAGCGTGTGCGTGTGTTGGAAGTTATGTTGGCTGCAATACAATTTGCACACACACGCAGATAAAGTTAACTTTTGGCCAGTTATTGTTGTTGCTGTTGGTGGTGACATCATCAACCAGCTGCGCTTACCAATCTTGCTTACAACTGATTCATTGCTTTTGTCTCATTTCTATTAATTTTTTGTTGCTGCAGCTTTCGAACTGCACTTGCTGTAGTTGTAGTTGTTGTTGTTGTAGCCCCGAATTCGCTTGAAAAACTCACCCACCCCCTACTCCTTAACGAAGAGCAACACCTGTGCACAGTGTCGAGCGTTGCCACACCTTAAAAATGGATCGAAAGGCTGAGTTGGAGCGCAAAAAGGCCAAATTGGCAGCACTGCGCGAGGAGAAGGATCGCCGGCGCCGCGAAAAGGAAATCAAAGACATGGAAGAGGCAGCCGGCCGCATTGGCACCGGCACCGGCATTGACAAGGATCAACGCAAGTCAGTTGAACTACATACATATAGGATAATAAAATATATATTTAATAATTACTCTATTTGCTTGCAGAGATCTAGATGAGATGCTTTCGTCACTAGGCGTTGCGCCCGTCTCGGAGGTTTTGTCCTCGCTGTCATCAGCCAATTCGCTAACCTCGGATAATTCCAATACACAAACGCCCGATGTTAGCCTACAGGCCAATGTCAATGGACAGGGGTATATATATATAGATCTATGTGTTATATAGGGGCAATTGCAGTGAGCAACATTTGTATAACAGTTGCAAAAAAAAAATAGAAGTTAACCTGCAAATGCCTTCATATTGTATATTTAGTAAATATTTTATACTAACTTATACTGTTATATTCCAGCGCCGGCAAGAAGCAGCCTTTGAATCTGAGCGTCTACAATGTGCAGGCCACAAACATTCCACCAAAGGAGACTCTCGTCTATACGAAACAAACACAGACCACAAGCACCGGTGGACACGAACGCGATGGTATGATATATATCTGAATTATATACTCCATATACACTATAAATTATATATAACATATTAACCATGCTAGCTAGTATATAATACCCCATATATATATGTATATATATGTATGGCTCCTGTGTAAACACTTTCCATAGTTTGTTTCCCACAAGATTTTTTTTTTTTTTTTTCATTTTCTTTTTAGTTAGTTATATGATCTATATGTTTGTCTAATTGAAAGTGTTGTCTGTATGCTTGCGCCCCGAATTACAGTATATACTCGCCATATGCGACGCTTGAATAACCTTTCCAACAACAGATCCTTTTCCCATTATTTGTATTGCGCTTCAAGTACTCAACTCAGATACTGATCCAACTATATATATTAGATATATATACATACATATATATATACTCTTAAGATAATAGAGAGCAAGCAAGCATTTAACATTTAAGTGAAATTCAATAACAAATACAGTTCTTTCTTGCCACTCATCGCCTCTGTCAGGATATATGGAGGATTGGTGGCGTCCACGTAAAGGTATTAACAATAGTCTTAAGCAGCGAAAACAATTTAGACAACAGCACACAATACATAATGGTAACCTCTCTCTGTCATGCAGCAGATATGCCTAGTTATATTCACACACAAACATATATAGATATTACACTATACACTCGCTATCTCTCTCTCTCTCTCTCTCTATCTATCTCTTTTATACACATTTTTATAGTATTATTTTTTGCATACGCTAAATATTTTTGTTTTTGTGTATTTTAGGCAATTTGTTTTGAGCGCAATTTAATATTAATAATTTGTCTATTTACATTTTTCTTCCAACTTTTTTATCTGTTCCCTTGGTACGCACGCAAAATAAAAAAAATATAAAAAAATGAAAACTAAAAAAAAAAACTGCAGCTCATGCAACGGATTATTATGGTGAGTAGTTGTTGACTTTTCTCTATGTAAACTATCCAAAAATATTACCCTAAAAAAAAAAGAAATGATAAAATTCCTAGCCTACCAACTACTTTTCTCTCTCTCTCTCTCTCTGTATATCTCTCTCTTGCTCGCTCGCTCTATGTAGCTTACTCGCTCTCTTTCTATATATCTATCTCGCTCTCGTTAGTTTTTTGTGTGTGTTTATGTAGTAGATCTATCCATAGTGCCTGTTAAACATATTTATATATATATAATAAATATATATATCAAATTCTAGATAATTTGCTTTTGCTATTCTCCCCTCAACTTTATCCATTTAATTATGTTTATACTATTTGCATTTGATTGAGCTATATATTTTCTATATCTTGAAATATGTAGAGAGCATAAAATATATCGACTTTCAGTTTGTATCATTAAATATATATATATATATATATATATATATATATATATATATATATATATATATATATTATATATATATATAAATCTTAATGAATCAAATTGTTTCAACTCCACCCAATTTATAAGTTTTTTTTTTGTTAATAATTTGTTTAAGTAGCTGAATTTTCTTAAGTTTTCTTTTTAATTAATATTAATATTATAATTTCATAATTATTTTATATATAAACAAAAATATTGTTTTTATTTAAAGTAGGAAGCGAATAAGCGCTTTACTTTTATTTTGCGTATAACAGTACGTAGTATGTTTAAGCTGTTATACAGTGAAAGACTTAAACTGTTATACACTTGAATCCAATTCAATTGTTGTGCTGTCGGATGTTTAAACTGTTATACAGCATAAGATTCCTACTGTCATACAGTATTTTAAAACTGTCATACAGTAGAATATTTAAGCCATTATACAGCGTAAAGTTTGTCATACAAAATAACAGTTTAAATGTTATACAACGTGAGAATTTAAAACTGTTATACAATATAACACTTAAACTGTTATACAGTATAACAGTTTCACTACTTTACGCAAATCTTTAAAATTGATGTTAGACGATATCTGGCTAGTTTTATATCTCCTATATATGTTGAGCCAACAATTTTCCAACACAAGTACCGGGTATATCTATATATATACATATACATAAATCTGATTGATTCTAAGCTTAAGTTGACACACAATATGTAAGCCACGCCCACATACACATACACACACACACACGCATACAACACGAATGCATGTAGAAGCACAGAGAAAATATCATGTACTATATTAAATATATACTCTATATATACATACATATATCATTTGAAGATATATATGTGCATATATATTTGAATCTTAGTCTTTATAACAGTTGCCAAACTTAACATTGTATTATAATTTATAAATGTCGCCGCTCTCGGGCGACCTGTGTGCTAATTGTATTTAATTTTATAATTTATTTTAAATATCGAAATCGTATCATGATTTATGTTTGATCTATATGCTGCAGATATATCATATAACACGTCTCGAAACATATATATGCCATATAATCGGTTGCTTTTATCGTTTTGTTCATCATTCAAATGCCTTTTGTTTAAAAAAGAAAAACCTATCTCAAGGGCGGTTCAGCTCGACCTTTGAGCCTGGGAAATAAGTTCAAGAATATACCCAACAACAACTACAACAAATGAACAACTTGAATGTGTATATGTACAATATATTTTGTTTCTTTATATTTCTTCAAGATGAATACAATCTTAATCCGGGTTTAGAGTGGGAGGATGAATTCACAGGTAGGTACATCCCAAACAAAAGGCAAGAAAAAGAAAACAGTGACGGGATCGTGACATGAAGCAAAATAGGAACGTAAACAAATTCTAACTAAATCAAGAACCAAAAGTAATCTTCGCGCTGGCTGACACACACACACACAGACACATACATATACACACCGAGCTATATACACTATCTCCCTCTCTCGTCTCTCTGTCTCTATCTGTTTGTACAGTTATTAAAGCCCCTGCCTGCATGCATGATCTTCCATTTTGTATGTGCCTAAACTGACTAACTAAATTTAATCCCAATTCATTTTCATTCATCTATGCTAATTGCGTGCGACTAACAAAAAAAAATAATTAAATTTGGTAACAAAAAGTCCTAAAAAATACGTTAAAAGAGAAAAATTGCTCTCTTCTGCTCTTTGAATTTCTGTGGGGAATTTGTCTAGCGCTTTTTTGGTCCCTGTCACTCTCTCTCTCTCTCTCTCTCTCCCTCTCCTGTCTTCCACACACACATGAACACATACATACTCTCTCTCTCTCTCTCTCCCCCTCCCTCTCTCGATCTGTCTGTCCCGTTCACTCTCTTAACAAAGCACAGCAAGCGAAGCGCGTTCTAGGCGGCTCTCTTAAATGTACCGTTAAGTGTGTTGTAACTAATAACACGCGGCACACACGCAACCAAAAGCGACCTCTATCGGCTGTTTATGTTAAATGTTAAACGAATGCAAAGAACAAATGCAATAGAAAAGAACTATATATATATATGTAATATATAATTAGCATAAATACATAATTTTAAGTGCAACAAATTTATAAAATGGGTGGAGAAGAAAATTACAAAAAAAAAAAAAACAAAACAGAGAAAAAATCGAAAAACAATTGATGAAATATTTAATGATACGAATTAGTAAAGCAAGCAAGAAGTGTCCATAGAGTGTAAAACCAAATACGTAATACATAATAATAATAATAATACCTCAAATATGCCTCCTTATATCTATCTATCTCTCTCTCTCGATCTATCTTTCTCTTATGCTGCCACACAACATAAATATATATAAAAACCTATATATACATACACACATACATATATATTAACGGCGTATCAGTTAATCGGAAATTGTACAATCTTTTCAATTTTTCATACATTTTTATTTATTTTTTATTAATTGGCTTTGTGTATTAAGTTGTACGGTGTCCAGCGTATAGCACAACTAACAGCATCTCTACACACACACACTCCCTCACACACACACACACATGTACGCACGCACGCACATCTCTAGTACGATTTGTACTTGTGTAAAAATACTGTTTTACTTCTTCATCTAACACAAGTACAGCGAGCGCTAGCGCGCGTGTGTGTGTGTGTCTCTGTATATCGCTCTTTCCCTCTCTCTCTCTTGCTGTCTCGCTCAGTCATGCACCCGACCAACCTGCGTCCTACTCACACTCACGCACACAGCTGTGTGAAGGCAATTAGCACAAGCAGAAGAATTCGAATTGTGCGCGCTCTCTTAAGCCCTTTCTCCCTTCGCTCTTCTCCCACCTTCACACACACTCACACACTTACACTAACACACAGAAGCCCTGTAATAAAGCCAAAACAAAAATAAATACTTAAAAATGAAGTTGAAAAGAAATAAGAAAATGTTGCAAGCAAGACAGAGACAACAAGTGCAAAAAGTAAAGCAGCTCAACCAATCAAAAGAGAGTTCAAGTAGAATTGTTCCTGTTCTGTCGATTGTCATGTTCCTTTAGCTGTGTTAGTTTTATACATTAAACAGTGCTTGCATTTGATGCCCAAGGAGATGACGAAGAGAGCTCGCTGCCACATCTCGATCATGGCTTTAGTTCCAAGCTGCCGCCTGGCTATCTCACCCACGGTCTGCCCACGGTGAAGGATGTGGCCCCGGCCATAACACCGCTCGAACAAAAGAAGGAACAGGAGGAGAAGAAGGAGGGTGAGTGACAACAACAACACCAATTAGAGATGTGCTTTAAAGCTCCGCTTGGCACTTATCGACTACTTTGCAGTCAAGGAACTATCGGAGGAGCAGAAGCAAATGATCATCTTGTCGGAGGATTTTCAAAGGTTCGTATTGCGTGCCGGCCGTGTCATTGAGCGCGCTCTCTCGGAGAACGTGGACATATACACCGATTATATTGGCTGCGGGGATAATGAGGAGGCCAACGATGAGCGTTCGCATGCTCGTCTCTCGCTAAATCGGGTCTTCTACGATGAGCGCTGGTCGAAGAATCGCTGCATCACTAGCATGGATTGGTCCACCCACTTCCCGGAATTGGTTGTTGCCTCCTATCACAACAACGAGGAGAGTCCCAATGAGCCGGACGGCGTCGTTATGGTCTGGAACACCAAGTTTAAGAAGCAAACGCCCGAGGATGTTTTCCATTGTCAGAGCGCCGTGATGTCCACCTGCTTTGCCAAATTCAATCCCAATCTAATACTCGGCGGCACATACTCCGGTCAGATCGTGCTCTGGGATAATCGCGTACAGAAACGTACGCCCATACAGCGCACACCCCTGAGTGCCGCTGCCCACACGCATCCTGTTTACTGTCTGCAAATGGTGGGCACACAGAACGCTCACAATGTCATCTCCATATCGTCGGATGGCAAATTGTGCTCGTGGTCGCTGGATATGTTGTCGCAGCCGCAGGACACGCTCGAGCTGCAGCAGCGCCAATCCAAGGCAATCGCCATCACGTGCATGGCCTTTCCGGCCAACGAGATCAACAGCCTGGTCATGGGCAGCGAGGATGGCTATGTCTACTCGGCCTCAAGGCACGGATTGCGCTCGGGCGTCAATGAGGTGTTCGAAAGGCATCTGGGTCCCATCACGGGCATCTCGACACACTACAACCAATCATCGCCCGACTTTGGGCATCTGTTTTTGACCTCATCAATCGATTGGACCATCAAGCTGTGGTCGCTGAAGGTAAGAGAGAGTTCGAATCCTCTACAAACACTCGTCTCATACGTACTTTGCAGGATACGAAGCCTTTGTACTCATTCGAGGACAATTCGGATTACGTGATGGATGTCGCCTGGTCGCCCGTTCATCCCGCTCTATTTGCTGCTGTCGATGGTAGCGGTCGCCTTGATTTATGGAATCTCAATCAGGATACCGAAGTACCAACAGCATCAATCGTCGTCGATGGCGCGCCAGCGCTCAATCGCGTCTCCTGGACGCCATCGGGCCTCCACGTCACCATCGGTGACGAGGCTGGCAAGCTCTATGTCTACGATGTGGCTGAGCATTTGGCGTTGCCCTCGCGCGATGAATGGTCGCGATTCAATGCGACACTCAATGAGCTCAAAATGAATCAGAACGATGAGGTCTAAGCACCAGCACCAACAACCACAACAACTTACCCAGGCATTAGTTTATAGCAATGATGAAGCGTTTCGTTTAAACACAACCAACAAATTGTTATGTTGGGGACATTTTCTAATTTGTATGCTTTAATTTATCATAATGCAATTTGTTCCCCTGGCCCCCTCTATGAATATTTATTGATATGCTTGAATGTATCAGAATTCAAGCAAAATGCAAATTTTACACATTTCCACCCATATTCCACGATTCGCGAGCCCGCCCCTGTGCTAAGTGCATCAAATGAACTTACACTGGACTACATACAAATTGAATTGCGTTACAAAATTGAAACGTTTTTTTGGTTTATAATACGACGAAACGTTCTGTTCAGATTTTGGTATTCTTTTTATTGATTTTTTTTGTAATTTATTGGATATACATATTAATAATATGTTTAGAACTGATTTCAATTCGTTTGCTATTCCAACTTTTCGCCCCACGAGCTGTGTAGAAAAAGAAAATTGTATGAAAAAAGAAAGTAAATTATTAAAATGGCAGACAAAACTTATGTACGCTTTTCTTTATATACTATACAAAGATAAAAAATTTAAAAATTATATTTATATATACATATATACTATATATGAAGCGAACAAGTTGGGAATTAGACAAGCGAGACAAATTTGAATTGTATAATAAAAACAAAAATGAAGAGAAAAGCTAAACTAAACGAGATTAAATAAAGATAAAGTGAATATACATACATACATACATACATAGAAAAAATTCTATCTATTCATACTCACACACACACATATGTACATACATATGTATCTTAATCATCCGCATGAATCATGCGAGTGGAATGCGTATTATGTAAGCGCGAGCCAAATGCATTGCCATTTGTATAACGAAGCCGTAGTTAAAGCGAAATTAAAAGCTCAAAAAAAGCTCCGCCCCACGAATGGGCAGACGATATCGCTTTTGTGTTTGCGTGTCAGTAGCAAACGGTAAAGCCAAGCGACTGGTGCCAGCAGCAGCGGCAGCAAAGCATAAGTAAAACGAAAAAGACAACAGCAAAAACAACCGCAACGTCTTAACGAAGCAGTGCACTTGCAGCAGCTGCGACTTAACGAGCCCATGACGAATTTCACTTGAATAGCAACAACAACAGCCGCTACGACTTAACGAGCCAGCGTCAAATATGCTTTGAATAGCAACAACAACGGCCGCTAAGACTTAACGAGCCAGCGTCAAGTTTTATTCGCATTGCAATAATAGCAGAAGTGCACGCCGTTAAGGCAGCAGCGAAGCAAAGCAGTTTAATTGCGGCAATTAATGAAAACTGATCGAAACACTTTATTTGCAGCAGCCAAGGCAAGTTAAGAGGGGAGCTAAGCAAACAGCAAATCTTAGCAAAGCTAAAAGCAAGCAAAACAATAACAACAAATGGACTACAAGGTATGTAAATCGATTCTCTTAGTTGTTGGTCTAAAAACAAACTGCTGACTCATCGTGTAGGCGGAGCCCTGTGTTACGGCGCGCAGCCCCTTCGATGCGGCCAGCGACAGTCAGGAACTGCGCGGGGCTATGCGTGGCCTCGGCACAGACGAGCAGCAAATCATCGACATCCTGACCACACGAAACAACGCCCAGCGTCAGCTGATTAGCGCCACCTATGCGGCGGAATTCGAACGGGATCTGATCGACGATCTGAAGAGTGAGTTGGGCGGCAAATTTGAAAATGTCATTGTGGCGCTGATGATGCCGCCCGTGGAGTACCTATGCCAGCAACTGCACTCGGCCATGGCCGGCATGGGCACCGAGGAGAGCACCCTTGTGGAAATCCTGTGCACTAAGACGAACGAGGAGATGCAGCAAATTGTGGCCAGCTATGAGGAGCAGTGGGGCCGGCCCTTGGCCGAGCAAATGTGCAGCGAGACATCCGGTTTCTTTCGACGACTGCTCACGCTGATTGTGACCGGAGTGCGGGACCCACTGAATACACCGGTTGACGCCGACCTAGCTAAGGATCAGGCCTCGCAGCTATACGCTGCCGGCGAGGCCAAACTGGGCACCGACGAGGAGGTCTTCAATCGCATCATGTCCCATGCCAGCTTCCCCCAGCTGCGACTGGTCTTCGAGGAGTACAAGGAGCTGACCGGCCAGACCATCGAGCAGGCCATCAAGCATGAGATGGCCGATGAGCTGCACGAGGCCATGATGGCCATAGGTGAGTGTTGCCTACTCTCTCTCCTTCGCTCACTCTAACATCTTCTCGCAGTGGAGTGCGTCCAATCTCCGGCAGCTTTCTTTGCCAACCGCCTGTACAAGGCCATGGATGGCGCAGGCACCGATGACGACACTCTCATACGCATCATTGTCAGTCGATCGGAGATCGATCTGGCCACCATCAAGCAGGAGTTCGAACGCATCTACAATCGCACGCTGCACAGCGCCATTGAGGTAGGCTTAGCTACATATATATACTATATATATATGTATGTATATATCTATATTTAAATTCTAGTTAATAATGTATTGCATTTTCCACTTTTGCTTTTTGTATTCCCGTTTTACACATTTCCTTATTGTTCATGTTCTTGTTGTTCTTGTACTTGTCCTTGGCACTAGGATGTAAGTATTGGTTGCCTGGTAGAGCTCCTACATATATATATATATATATATATTTGAAGTTGGTCTGACAAATTTCTAATCCAAAACCTATTGAATTCGGCAACCCTTCAGACTAACCTCTATATCTATATATATTCATATATATATATATCATATCTGCTTGGTTTGTGGAATTACCAATTAGCGAACTATTTATATGGGCAATTCCAGCAAAGCAAAAAATTTTGCAAATTATTTTAAAATTTTTCAAAAATATTTAAAATTTTCCAAATTATTTTAAAATTTTTCAAAATTTTAATGTCTCATGTTTTGGTTAAGGCATAAGTAGTTCTAGTCTAGTTTATACAAGCACAAGGTTTGGTAGCTCTTAAGTTATGGATAAGGCTTATAGGTCTGAGCTTTGGATGGCCTAACAAAGTGGTGCGAGGTTCGAGTCCCAGTCAACTCTATGGCTATACTTTACTGTTAGTTGAGCTATACTAATACACAAGAGAATATATCTATAGTTAACTATATAATAGAGTAGCACTAAATAGAGCAGAACAGCGCGCAAAGCTTTTTCGATTAGTTTTTCTTACAAAGTTATGATGGAACTATATTGTTCAGCTTTCGTAGTAGATCTTCAAATGATTATTTCTTAGGATATAGCAACTTAGATATGCAAGAGTGTTTAAAGCTCTTAAAGGTATGAGGTATAAGCTTAGTTCACCCTGATCATACGTTACAATCAATTTTATTTATAATTTTAAGTACAATCAAAACAATTTTTCACAAAGTAAATTTAACTGAAATTTAGACTGGATATGCCCATATATATATATATATATATAGTTCGATTTATGCAGTTTACAACAGTAGCTAATTTCTATATCTCTTTTTGCAGTCGGAAACATCGGGCGATTATAAGCGCGCCTTAACCGCGTTGCTGGGCGGCGCCTAACTTGGCCCAAAGCGCAAAATACAAAAGAAATAAAATCGTTATTTCTATAATAAATATATATATATGTGTGTATGCTGCATGCGCTTAAATCAATTAATTATTATAGACGCGCTTTCGATGTCGCACAATAAACTTATATATATATATATATATATATACAGACATATATATATGTATATATCTATGTATTTTTTTCTCACATAGTTAACAACATAATTATTGCATACAATTAGTTGAGCTTAAATAGTTTAAACAATCAATTTTGATAGCGGCTAAACACTGAATAAATTTTAAAAGTTGCCCACATCGATACGAAAGCATTTTACAAAATATATTGTGTAAGTAAACTGGCTATAACTGGACTATTTGAAGTATAATTTGTGCAGCTCCTTGGCTTTGATGGACAGAAAATTTTGCATTTCATCGGGATTCGTCCAGAAACTGGTCGAAGACTGCAAAGAGGTAGCGATGGCTATAGTGTTACAGGTGTGTGGGGCTAGGGAGGTGTCTGTGTTTACCTGTAGTTCGGAACAGGGCGCCTCACGATGTATGTACTCCTTGAGTATGTAATCATTCTCGATCTCCCAGTGGAAACGCGTATCATGCATCCGTATGAGCACATCGTCGATTCGCAAAAATTGACGCAAGAGAACAAAGAAACCGGAGGGCATGACGCGCTGGCAAGGAAGAGATATATAAGGTATATATAGTGAATATAAGAGATATGTGAAGGGAGCAATTAGGAAGCTGGAACTGATAAAATGATAAGATAAGATCAACCTTAAGGCACTATGCTAGCTCATATCATTAAGCTTAGGCCAAAACAGATCAATAAGATCGATCTACATACTCCAGATAAAGTAACAATGAACACAAGACTTAGGCTCCACAGGTACTAGGGGCTCTAGACCTGACTCTTAATATACGCTTGGGCAACTCACAATTCGCACACTCATCACGGAAATGCCATGATCGTGCAGCTCATCCTCGTATAGTGTGAGATCATGATAGAACAGAATATTCTCGCGCTGCATCAGTTTCATTTTGTTGAGCGTTTGGTCTGTGCTCTCGGACCGAAAATGTTCATTCAATGTGCCCTGATATGTTGATGTGAACGTCCAGTCGAAAGGTTTGTATTTCTGTTCCATGTTCTGTTCCGCGCTGCAAAGGTCAACGCGATTTTGATGAGTGTTGGAAAATCGAAAGAAAGGTCAAGTTCGTTTTACCGTGTTTCGCGCCATTCCTGCGCGCAAGCTACCTCGACGGCCGCCTGTTTGCCATTGGCGACCAGAGCGAGTGCGTCCATGGGCTTGAATTCCATGAGGGCGCCATCTTTGTGCTCGAGGACAAGCTTGTTTTTGTGGAACACCATGTCTGGCAGATGAGGCAGCTCCAGCGTGTGCTGATAGTGACAGAGCTCGCACCGATTGGCATCGTCCTTGTCGCAGCACTTGTCGCTGCCCAAATGGCACATACTCTTCAGTATGTGCGACTTCTCGTAGCTGATGGACCAATCATTGAACCGTATCGACTCGCAGTCCACCGGCAAACGCAGCACAACGCACTGCAAATGATATCAAATATACACGCATGCGATATACGGATGGGTCAGCTGTCACTTCGTCACTTACTTCATCTGCCATTTTAGTTGTGTTAGTTGGGAAATTTTCTAAATAAATAATACTTTTTCATAGATTAAACGCGAAATAATGGGGCAGTGTAGATGTAGAAATGTGTATCGATTATTCATTTTGAAAACATTGCGAAATTTGTCATTAATATATCTAGTCGAAATTCTGTGACAAGGCTACTGGGTACAAATTCGAATGATTATATTTTTGACTCAGGGTTTGCTTTAAAATTCATAGTTAACAAATATTTCTCAACAAATTCCAAGTAATTTAATTAGCTTATTTCCCATAGCAATATATCCCAATATATCGCGTTAAATATCGATTAATCTCCCGCTTGACATCACTAAGGCGAAGCGGCAAATGTTTTTGTTTTTGTCAAATATTCTCTTTCCTAGGTTGCCGTAGATTTACAATTTTTGTGCATATTTATTTATTTCAAATTATAAAAAAAAATAATAGACTGTCGTACGCATAGATAGAACACAACTCGCTCAATTCCCAAATCAACATAATGATTGCATTAAAACGCCTACCACGTTTTTGCCTGCTTCGCGCACTTGGTAACCAACCAAAGTTCTCCACATACTCGACCACTCGGAGGTGCAAGGCTCAAATAACGGCCGAGGAGGTGCGCAACCTGGCCGATGCGCTCAAAAATGGCCTACGCGCCCTGGGCCAGCCAACAAGTGCCACGCATCCGCACTTGATCAAGCCGCACGAGCTGGTGCCCGGCGTGGAACAGGCGGAGTTTCAGACAAGACGCGTAAGATTGATGGAAGGTATTCAAACCTATGCGGAGGGCTTTGGGAACGAATTCAATGGACGCGCCTCCAAGGCGCACATGGTAAGGCCATCTGGCCATCTCTCACATATCACGTAACCACCTCCCATATCCCACAGCTTGTAATTGGAGCTGCTTGTAAGAAGTATATGAGCGGCAAGATACCCTATGTGTTTCGTCAGAACTCGGACTTTTATTATCTAACCGGTTGCTTGGAGCCGGATTCGGTGCTACTGCTGACCATCGATGAATCTGGTACGGTGCAATCCATATTGTTTATGCGACCCAAGGATCCGCATGCTGAGCTGTGGGATGGCCCGCGCACCGGGCCCGACTATGCGGTCCAGCTCTTTGGCGTACAAGAGGCACTGCCCATCGACAGCTTCCATCAGACGTTGAGCGCCCGTTTCAGTCAGCTGAAGCCACACTTGTGGTTCGATCTGAGTCAGTCGGAGCAGTCAAATGTTACGGATGCCATGCTTAAGGTGTGCAACAGCGAACGCACCCAACTCTTGCCCGTCTGCACGTTCGTGGAGAATATGCGGCTGATTAAATCACCTGCCGAAATGGATCTGATGCGCAGCACCTGTTCGATAGCATCGAATGCGTTCAACGAGGTCATGGCTGAGACGCGTCCCGGCCAGTCGGAGCATCAGCTCTATGCCGCCGTCGACTTCAAATGCCGCATGCGCAGCGCCAGCTACTTGGCCTATCCGCCAGTCGTGGCAGCTGGGCGAAATGCCACCGTCATCCACTATGTGAACAACACACAGATTCTGCAGCCGCAGGAGCTGCTGCTCATGGATGCGGGCTGTGAATATGGCGGCTATACGAGCGACATAACGCGCACCTGGCCGGTCAGCGGACAATTTACCGAGCCGCAGCGCACTCTCTACGATATGATGGAGCAGCTGCAAAAGGAGATTATCGGTAAGATATATCAGACTTTACCAATTGTTCTATATATTATATATATATATCCTTAGAGCTGATCATGCAACCGGGCGGCGAGACCTTGGATCAGCTATTCGAAACGACTTGCTATAAGCTGGGCAAATATCTGCAGGAAATCGGTCTGGTTGCCAAGCACTTGACCGATTACAAGGAGCTGGCCACGCAGGGCTATAAATTCTGTCCGCATCATGTCTCCCATTACCTGGGCATGGATGTCCATGACACGCCCCATGTGCCACGCAACACGCGCATCCAGCCGGGCATGGTGTTCACGGTTGAGCCGGGCATCTACATCGATGAGAAGCGTACGGATGTACCAGCTGAATTCCGTGGCATTGGCATTCGGATCGAGGACGACGTCTTGGTCAATGAGAAGGGCCAGGTGGAGGTCTTGACCGCCAGCTGCGTCAAGGAGCGACGTGCGTTGGAGGATCTGTTCAAATAGTTGTCTTTACCCATAAACGGACTGCCACAAAATTCCTAGTCATAATTTAGTAGTTATGTATCCAAATGAGTGTATATAGATACATATGTATATATCTTTATATATATATATTTAAACATATTTAAGTTTTAAGCAGATATTGCGTAAACGCCAAGTGTTCAATATACAAAGAGTATATAAAGTAATTGGAAAGAATATATATTATTGTACAATTGTATATATATATATAAAAAAAGGAGCATTTATTTATTTCTTAAAGCTTAGCAAATACGGGTTTCTCGTCCTTGGTCAGCTGAGCACCTACGGCCTGGGCAAAGTCCTCCGATTGCAAATTTAATTTGTTGATAATACGCTGGAAAGAGAACAAAGTTTAAAGCATGAATACAAAAAGAGATAGAGACAGATGTTGATATCATATATACAGCTTCAGTTATCTTGCTTACAATGTGATCTAGTCCTTCCTGATTGGTGTGGTCTAGGGAATAGATCATGCTCTCCTTGGTCGTCTGCACGGCGATGGGACTCTTGCTGGCAATCTGCTCGGCCAGCGCTATGGCGCCCGCCAGCAGCGACTCCTTGTCCGGATAGACACGGCTGACCAGGCCGCTGCGCTCCGCCTCGGCGGATTCGAATCGGCGACCCGTGAAGCAGAGTTCACGCGCCAGCGACTGACTGCCAATTGCCTTGGGCAGGCGTTGCAGCGAGCCCACGTCGGCGGCCATGCCAATGTCTACCTCCTTCACCTGGAAGTATGCATCCTGTGTGCTGTAGCGTATGTCCGCGGCTGTAATCAAATCAACGCCCGCGCCAATGCAAGCCTGATGCACGGCCATAATGACGGGCTTGGGACACAGCTCCACAGCCGTAATAGAATCCTGGTACAGCTTTATGGTGCGCTCCAATATAACGCCCTTGCGTGCCATATCATCATACTCAGACAGCTGCTCGCCCAGGCCCAGCATTGAGGACAGATCAATGCCGGCACAGAAGTGTTTGCCAGCAGCAGAGAGCACAATGGAGCGGCAATCGGGATTGGTGGACAGCGCCTCAAAGCAGGCTCTGATCTCGCTACAGAGCGAGCGAGACAGAGAGGGATGCTTGTTGTAATACATGCACGGATATATGTGGTATGTGCTTACTTACAGCCACATTTCCCTGTTGATGGCATTCAGCTTTTTGGGTCGGTTTAGCTCCACATGAAAGACGAAAGGTTTCGGCGAGCTAATGGCCAAAGTTTTGAACTGGGCCGCCACCTCGTTGGCCGCCTGAGCGCTGCTATTATTACGAGAAGGCTGCATAGCTATGTTAAGGTAAAATGGAGGAAAGTGAGAAACGGTGCAAGGTATAAAAAGACTGCTATAACTGTCTTGGTTGCCACAGATTTGGACTTTGCACCGGCCACTTGGACTCGGGTTTAAGAAGTTGAATTCCGAATGCAACGTTTATCCAAAGCCAAAATATTGACAGCTGGTCACACTCACCGGCTACGCGCGGCGCCAGTCTTATAATTGTTGATATTCTTGGCAGCGACATTATTTTTAATTTCTAATTGAATAAATTCTTCTAGATCAGCCTTTTATACCTATGTATGTATATAGCGGTTGTTGATACTTGTTGCCGTTGTAATCGTTGCGACGACGGCTAGTTGATGTTCTCAGTCATCGATAGTGTAAGCGATAACGCTTGGTACTTGTGTACCTAAATTGGTACTTATATAGCTGTAACGGGTCTTTGTCTTTGTGAGTCTTTATGTCAATTTGTGTAAGTACTTTGAAATATCAATGTGATATATATTTTTTATTTATAGATATACATATGTAAATATATACTGTATATAATCATTCTATTTTATTTTTAGAACACCATAATAAATAGTGAATTTTCTAGCACTAGTACTATTTTCAAATACGATTAATACTCTTATCGATAGTTGGAGTATCGTTTATTAAAATTATGTTTTATTTAACAAAATATGGATGAGATATATATTTTATATTAATAGATATACCTTTTTGTTCATACTCAGTCATTATTCAATTTTTTTTTAATTATATAAAAAATTCCATTTATTATAGCTTTTACAAATTATAAAATTAAACAAACGAATTTTAACGCACTTTTAAAATACAATATCTGCGCCTATCGATAGTTAGAATATCGCGCGCTTCGATTCTTTACCAACGCACAGTTTCTGCCGTTTTTTGAGCGATCGGGCGAAATTCAGCTTGTTTGCTTTGGACAAATTATAGTATATTTTCCTGATAAGAATCATCTGCTGCACTTCCAACTGGTGCGCGTAATCTGATAAAAATAAATACTCCAGATTGGCACATACACTGACATATTCAAAACGGCGAACAATATTAATCAAAATGACTGAAGTAGATGTTTTGGTGTTTGGGTCGGCGATCGTTGATTTTATGTGGTAACTGAATGCATAAGATACAATATTTGTTAATATCACGCTCTACACTCTTTCCACTCTTTCACAGCTATGCACCCCGTTTGCCCAAACCAGGCGAAACGTTGCAAGGGCACAGTTTCCAGACCGGGTTCGGTGGCAAGGGCGCCAATCAATGTGTTGCAGCCGCTCGGCTGGGCTGCAAAACCGCCTTGGTTGCCAAACTGGGAGCGGATAGCTTTGGCAGCAATTACTTGGCCCAGCTGCGCACAGAGAAGGTGAATGTGGACTTCGTCCAGCAGCTGGAGGGGCAGACAACTGGCATTGCCCAAATCGCAGTCGCCGACAATGGTGAGAACAACATCATAATCGTCGTGGGAGCCAACAGTTTCCTGAGTCCTAGCGATGTGACTGATGCCGCAGTGCTTTTTAACAAGGCCAAGGTGCTCGTCTGCCAGATGGAGACGCCACTGGATGCAACACTGGCTGCACTGCGCCAATTCTCCGGGATTTCTATAATGAATGTGGCGCCAGCTTACGCTGATCTGCCTGTTGAATTGTTTCAATTGGCTACCATTCTGTGTATCAACGAGACGGAGGCGGCCATCATGATTGGAGAAAGGAGTATCGAAACTGTAAAGTAAGTCTAAAAAGGGATATATTCATGTATATATATGTGTACATTGCTAGACATATCTATTTTGCAGTGACGCTAACAAAGCTATATCGCGACTCATTGAGATGGGCGCCAATACGGTGATAATTACGCTTGGAAAAGTGGGTGCTGTCTGGGCCTCGAAATCAGAGCCGTATAAATGCCAACTGGTGCCGGCTCCAATTGTTGCTGACGAGCTGGTGGTGGATACAACGGGCGCTGGAGACGCCTTCATCGGTGCATTGGCCAGCAGCTTTGCGCGTTTTCCGCAGAAAACGTTCAGTGATCACATCTTAACCGGCTGTGAGGTGGCATCCCTGTCCGTGCAGAAGCGAGGAACTCAGGCCAGCTTCCCACATCTGACCCCAGGAGACGAAAACAGCTGTTGAATAGCTATTAACCAAATGATTTATTTCTAGAAAACCAACGACGCCTTTGTGCAGAGTTGGGTACGTGTCGTGACACGAATAAAAATATTCTTAACGCAAAATATACATTTGTCATTATGCATTCGATATCTGGAGATATCTCCTTCACTTTGCAGACATAGAAACAATGTGGCATTATTGTGGTTTTTATTACAAATGATTTAATGCGCTATTTGTTGTTAAATCGTAAGTATAAAAAGAGAAATTAATTTTTAAACAGTCAAACATTCGATTTAGCACAATTTACATTTGACGAGAACTGAATTTTACTGCAAAATGCCATTTGCATTTCTTCAACAAAAAAAGTTAGTAAATGTTTATGCGTTGCGAACATCCTCGGTCTTCATTGTCGATCACTTCTTGCCCGAATTCTTAATGCCACCGCCCACAAGTGGCCCCTTCTTGGCCGCCTGCTGTTTGGCGGCATCGAGCGCCTTTTGTTGGTCCTTTTGCTTCTGCTTAAAAGCCAAGTCGTCTTCGTCGAGATCTTTGCCCTCCTTCTTGGGTGCCTTCAGTGGCTTCTTTTTACCGCCCTCACGACCACTCATCTTCTAAATAGTTGAAAATAGAAATTTTAATGAATTTTCTAGCTAGAGAGATTCACAAAAATAGTCACGCACTCGCACGTTTTCCCAACTTTTCTATTTAGTGTTTGACAATGACAGGAAACTATTGATTGCTGAGAAAACAACACAGAATTTTGTTATCGATTGCTGGTTTCCTTTCAACTCTAGGCACACTGAGTTTTTTTCAAATAATAATTCTTTAATAATAATTGAAAATCCATGTAATCAATTACTAAAGTGATTCATATTTATAATCATTATTCATAATACATATTTTGTGCTACTTAAGTTTAATTATTTACTACATTTCACCCGTTTTTCAAATTTATTAAAAATATCGCACTAATCGCAAGAATCATCGATAGCCATCTTTCATAATCGATCAAAAATGCATTTCACTCTGCTCGATAGTTTACCACAATGCTCACGTTTTACGAACACTTCACGAATTGCGTTCGTTAAGTGAGCACGCGGCTAGTTTCAACGCCAAGTGGGAAATTCTATTCTGCAAAAGAAGTTTTTATTCTGTGGCTTTTGTAAGAAGTTTAATAACTGAAGGTATTGTGCTTTTCTTTTATACAATTCTTAATTCTTTCTTACTGCGAGCAAATACAAAAACAAAAGAAATTGAAAATCGGACAGTGCATTCATTAAAAATTTGCCATTGATTTTTTTCTTTATCGTTCACCTTGCACTAGATTTAAGTTATGTAATGTGCTAAATTTTTTTTATGTGTCGGTGATGGTTTGATTTTCCGGTATATGAATCTAACATTGTATATTGTAGCCAAAACGCTGCGGCGCTTTTACAAAATGTATAATTTACTTTCCTTTTTTTTTTAATATAAAAATGGCATAAATTGTGCTTACATAACCACAAAAATAATTTGCAAGCGAAAGCAACGTTTAATTGAAGGCTGCACAGATTCGGCGTCTAATATAAGTCACAAGGTAAAACTCGTCCGTGTATCTGTGTCCTCTTTTTCGATGCACCCACACCACACACACACACACCTGCAGTGTGCTAAGAACGCTCACGAGTTCTAACCTAAAAAAATTATTTTCGCAAGAAAAAGTTGAGGAACGGAAAAAACGGTGCCACACAAGCAAACTGTCGTGCACACAGACACACGCATACAGTTGTGCACAATTTGCAACAGCTGCTTTTGTAATGAATCTAATTGAATATCCCACTTTTTTACATGTGTGTGCAGAATTTTCACTATATTTTCTTTTGTATTAAAAGTGTAGAAATGCGGCACACGCATACAGATGTAGTTTGAGCATTCATATGAATTCCATGTGCTTGTCGCACTCTCTCACTTGCTCGCACGCTATGCCATTTACACGCGCAAGCGACTGTGAATGCCTCTGTGCGTGTGTGTGTTACAGTATATACATATATATTTTTGCATTATTCTCTTGTTTCTTTGAATTTCTAAGATTTTCTCCTACCATTGACCAATGACCGCTTTATTGTTGATTTTCGAACCCGCAAGAAATGTACTTTTACATTTTACCTGCTAGATTACAAAAACCCGAACCGGTTATGAGCAGCAGCGGCAGCTGCTGATGATGCTGCTGTTCTTCATGACGTCAGCAGAGCAAACGCCGCATGTGATTTATTTCTTTTTTGTTGTATTTATTTTTGCCCTTTTGTTTGGCCTTTTTTAGCGCCATTTTGCATTTGGCATTTAGCATTTGCTAACCCGATGCCCGGCAGCGATAACGCAACGTAACTAGCTTAATGTCCTGTCAAATGTTGCAAAACGAAAATTTACGTAAACGTCTTTCGTTAAAATTGGAAAACGATAAACAAATCATCGTCGCTGCCCTCATTGGATGCGTCAGCATTTGAAGTTGTGGAAATTTTATGTGCATAAATTGAGCCGATCGCGACTCGCATAACTGTTAAGCAAAATTCCCTATTTATATCCCAGCCATGCTCTGTTTGTACTTAACCCATTTAACGCATTTAGCTGCACTTGAATCTATTTTCTGTTTGTTTTCAAATATAGCCGCAATTAGATTTTAAACTTCAGTTCTGCATCTTTGGCTCGCTGCCACCACAATTCGTGGCTCTCGTCAATTAGTGCGCGCTCGTCCAGCGCAAATTTAATTTTTTTATGTAATTGTGGGCGATAAGAAGACCTTGAAAATGGCTGGTTATATAAAAAAGCGGTATATTTAATCTAATCGTGGTACGCACATTGTTGTAGGCCTTTCCGCCTACAAAGAAATTGGCCTGTGACTTGGCAACTTAAGAGAGTCGCATTTAAGAGAGAGTGACAGAGAGAGCTCGGCACATGCGTCAAAATTTCCATAAGTCACATGCTACGCTGTTGACGCCCGCTGTTGTTTTCGTCGGCGCGTTGCCAACTGAGTAAAAGTTTACATTTTTGGCAAGCGTTCAGCTTTTGCAGTTGTGAAGGCGCTGCGAACCTCGAAAGGGGTAAATGAAAAACAATTGTTTTAGCTTCTTTTATTATTCTATTTCATTTTGTCCTTCTTTTTAGGCCAATAGTTTGATTTTATATCTAAATTTGTCTTAATACTCACTTCCTTTTCCTATCGAAGTCTAGGGCACATAATTTCTCCCTCTCTCTCTCGCTGTGTGAACTGATTATGGTGTTATGCAACGCTATTGGCATTGAATTCATTGCTATCGCTGTTCTGCCTCGCACACACACAGACATTCGTATGCATACAGATAAGATCTTCTCTCTTGCTCGCTCTCTCTCTCGATCATTTGCGTATTTGCGTTTGCGCACACGTGCAGCCGCTTCGTATGTCTGTGTCTGTGTGTCTAGTCTAGTCTAGTCTCTGTTGCCAACTGTCTCTCAGCGTTGCTTACCGTTATACGACGCCGCTAACTCTTTCTCTCTCGCGCAACTGTTGCGCTGCGACTGCGACACGAGAGAGCCTGAACTTGAATCTGGCTCTGCCGCAGCCGCAGTCAGCAGTGGCAGCGGCAGCGGCAGCAGCAGCTGACCGCTGCTAGGCAGCGCAGGCTAGCTCGCTGCCATTGGCGTTCCGATTATTCACAAGCAATTCAGTTGCCGTCCGGTGCAGACCTTTGATTTCGGGAGGAATAAAGATAAATAATTTTTTTTTCGGTGCTGTGATAAATAATACACAAACAAATTGTACGTATTACATATTAAATGCATTGCAAATGCATTAATCCAAACCTCGAATCAAAATCAACTCGATCAAAGTCAATAACAATCGATAGTTAGCAAGCACTGGTGAATGAATTTTTTGTTTTAGTTGCCTTTGGCCTAAACTTTAAACTTTTTTTTTACTGTTACATAAACGTGTGCCCCAAAGCTTAAAGCCATTGAGAAGTGTGCTTTATTGTGATTACAATCGAATCAAACAGAAATGGCTTAAACAATATATAAACCTTTTTTTTCTCGTGCTTGAATAAAACAGTTATGCAATCGAAAGCAATGAGGGAGGGGGTGGTGGTGACCCCCTTCGTTCACAAGCAAAGTTCAAAGCGATAAACAAGACAAACAGTTACACGTGCCACTTTGTCTAGTTCTTCTATACCCTTTCCAATATCCATCTATTTGGTTGTAGTTGAGCATGAAACTGTTACATCACGGCCGCGCGTGCTCTTTGCAAAAGCTCTTTCTTAATCAGCAGCAGCGCCTCTGGAGAGATTAGATAACACTGGGGCAGACGCTTTTTACAGTTTGCTTCTGCCCACCGCCCACAACAATAAAAATGCTCTCGCTCTCTTAAGTGGCACTGGTCTCTCTCTCTCTCTCTCTCTCTCTCTCTCTCTCTCTTTTGCAAAGTGATTACATAAAAGCGGTTTTCGTCAATGAAAATGTGGCCTAGACTGGCTTGCCTGCCGGTGGCTGCTAATTTCATTTTATGCCAACAATGAAATTTTTTGGCTGCTGCTATTGAAATCTAAATTTAACAAGGCAAGAGCAAAGAAAGCTTTCTCACTCTCACTCCCTCTCTTTGGCACTGTTCAATGTCAGTGGCAAGCATGCCTGGTAGCTAGCCATCTCCTTTGCACCAAGCATTGGTTTACTCTTGACAGCGCCATCTACAGTGTTATACAAGCGCTCAAATTATGCAATGTGTACACATACACACACATGCATACATACAAAAACATGTGCTCATTGCCAAAATGTGCAATAATATGTGTAAGTGCCACGTAACTGAAAGGTGTATTTGACTCTTCGAGTCTCTATTCGCTCTTAAGCGAGCGAGAGCAAGCGTTTATTGGGCTTTTTTGTTACCGGTTCAATCAGAATTGAGTCTGGTTTGCCGATTGCATATAAACTTCACTCACACACGTGGCAGTAGGGGCGCTTTCGAAACTGATTCATTGGCAGAAATAAAAACCACTTATATATGCATTAAGCTCACAAAAGCAATTGTAAACTCCCTTGGCAACGGCAATACGAAGCTGCTGTTGTCGTTGTCAATCGCACATTTGTATATGTCTCGTATATAATTAACACACACTCACACACACATACACACTTGTATACATTTCGAATGCCGAAAGCTTAGATAACATAGCAAAGAGCAGTTGTCTGTCAGCCGCTGCCATAACATATAACATCTGCATTTTGTTTATAACCTTATGTTTTATTTGTGCATGCTTGCTTAACCATTCTAATCTAGTTTTTAAGTACTTACTCATTTATTTAACACACCTCGTATCATTCCGTGCACTGCGGCCTTAACATTCATGTAATCGATCTCTGACTTGCTCAACGATAAGCAGCGACTCGATACTTTTGCAGTTGGAGACGATTGTTTGGGTAACGATTTGTATCGATTACACGTTAAGTTGGGCGCTAAACGTTATCGTTTTTAAAACGCTTTGTTTTCACATTTGCATGTTTTAAACATATTTTCATTTGGTTGTGGTGTTATAAAATTTGGTTGTAAATAGTGTAAAAAGTGAAATGTGCCTCATATAAAATAAATATATCCAAAAATTCAACTATCATAATCATAATCATTAACCTAACCTCACAAATGACGACAAACAGTAATGGAAGAAGAAGATAATTATGATGTTTATATGGAGGAGATATTGAAGAAGCGTTTGTAAAATGTTTGGATACTTTGCATTGTTGTTTATAGCAAAATGGGCAAGGATTTTGATGCTGTTGGATTCGTCAAGGACTTCGCTGCCGGAGGTATCTCCGCAGCTGTCTCAAAGACTGCCGTCGCACCCATCGAGCGTGTGAAACTGCTTCTGCAGGTTCAGCACATCTCGAAACAAATCTCCCCCGATCAGCAATACAAGGGTATGGTTGATTGCTTTATCCGCATTCCAAAGGAACAAGGTTTTGCTTCATACTGGCGCGGTAACTTGGCCAACGTTATTAGATATTTCCCAACTCAGGCTCTGAACTTTGCCTTCAAGGACAAGTACAAGCAGGTAAGCATATCACAACGTCCACAATATCCCAATAAATTGCTTACTATAATTATATTTTCTCTCTCTCGCCATTTCAATCGTAGGTCTTCTTGGGTGGTGTTGACAAGAACACCCAGTTCTGGCGTTACTTCATGGGCAACTTGGCCTCTGGTGGTGCTGCTGGTGCTACCTCTTTGTGCTTTGTCTACCCATTGGACTTTGCGCGTACTCGGTAAATAACGATATATATATACAGACACATATTTATATATTTAGGTATATTGTGATATATATTAAAACTTGTGTTTCGCTTTTAGTTTGGCTGCTGATACTGGCAAGGGTGGCGCTCGTGAATTCACCGGTCTGGGCAACTGCTTGACCAAGATCTTCAAGAGTGACGGCATTGTTGGCTTGTATCGCGGCTTCGGTGTCTCTGTGCAGGGCATCATCATCTATCGTGCTGCATACTTTGGCTTCTACGATACCGCCCGCGGCATGTTGCCCGATCCCAAGAACACACCCATTTACATTAGCTGGGCCATCGCTCAGGTTGTTACA
Source organism: Drosophila peninsularis (assembly GCA_035047485.1). Taxonomy (NCBI): domain Eukaryota; kingdom Metazoa; phylum Arthropoda; class Insecta; order Diptera; family Drosophilidae; genus Drosophila; species Drosophila peninsularis. The sequence continues at coordinate 4,560,866 of JAWNPN010000042.1, forward strand.
ACTGTTGCTGGCATTGTGTCCTATCCATTCGATACTGTTCGTCGTCGCATGATGATGCAGTCTGGCCGCAAGTCCACCGAGATCATCTATAAGAACACATTGCACTGCTGGGCCACCATTGCCAAGCAGGAGGGCAGCGGTGCCTTCTTCAAGGGCGCCTTCTCCAACGTTCTCAGAGGCACTGGCGGTGCTTTCGTGCTTGTGTTGTACGATGAGATCAAGAAGTTCTTGTAAATTTAATTATTAAATTATTCAAAAACCAACAACAAACAAAAACAACAACTACCACTACCAGCTAAATTATATTATATGAAGAGAAATTTAACAACAGCGCGTAACATCTGCAATAATCCAATATAATTATAAAATTATATTATATATAATAACTGGAAAATAATTTAATTGCACTTGCATAAAAATAGCAAACAACAACATTTGATGGCCAGATAACAACAACAAAACAGCAAGTAGAACAGTAAGAGAAAGCAAAAGGAGTCGGAATCAGGATATTTGGAGCGGAATGGACAAGCCAAATCTCTTAGCCACAAACACAACATACACAGGAGACAAACCAACAACAACAATATCAGACGAACATTCTAGACATATATTTAAGTTATAAGCTAGTAGCATTCTTGTTAAGTTCGACAGGTGATTGTGGCAGAGAGAGCACAGGTGCGTCTGTATCTCTGTCTCTGTTCTCAACGAAACAGTCGCCCCTCTCCCTTTTGCCGATCGAGAATGTTTCAATCGTATATATATACATATAGAGTGCGCAATATGAGAAGAAATATTAAGAACAATTTCTTTCGCCTCTGCAGTAACAACAACAAACCAACAAAAAATCAACCTGCGGTTGGTTAAAAATATAAAAATTGATAAAAATAGTAGAACAATTGTGTTTTATTCGCATCGATCTCTCACTCGCAGAAAGCTCAACATTGTGAATTCCCTTCGCGATTTGAATTTCCCTACAAACATAGTCAGTGTGAATTTGAAGAGATTTCCTGCAGGGAAATTGTCGCAAATACTCCTTGGACAATTAATTCACCACGCTGTGAGGTGAGGTAGATCGTGAGTGATCCAGGTACATTCACCACTTGGCGGGTTCAAAATGAATGAAACACTCGGGTTTTGTCGGATTAGATTGTTTTAACAGATCCAAGTAGGTTTTTTTGATTTACCCAAGTTTTCTCTCAGTCTGAGTAGCCATAAAAGTTAACGTCGTACCTTTCGTTTAACATAATTTCAAAATTGGCCCATTTTGTTCAGAGCTGGTTCTATTCTATACCAAAATATTTCGGAAAAAAATTTTCTCAAAAAATTTGTTTTATTTTTTAATTTTCTTTGGACTTTAAAATCGTTTAAAATTTAGCAGAAATAGAACCGAACACAGGCGTGAAGTTTGAAAAGAAACCGCTACAAAAAAAACTAAATTCAGCAAAATGGGCGATGAAGGCGGCGGCATGAAACCAGGAGGTGATCTGAAATCCTTCCTAATCGATTTTATGATGGGTGGCGTGTCGGCTGCCATTGCTAAAACGGCGGTGGCGCCCATCGAGCGCGTCAAATTGATTCTCCAAGTGCAGGAGGTATCGAAACAAATACCACAGGATCAGCGCTACAAGGGCATTGTGGATTGCTTCGTGCGCATTCCGCGGGAGCAGGGCTTCGGATCGCTGTGGCGCGGAAACTTGGCCAATGTGATACGATATTTCCCAACGCAGGCGCTCAACTTTGCCTTTAAGGATGTGTACAAAACGGTGAGTGGCATCACTCTTTGGTATTTTGTTTTGCTGCCTGCATTATGTGCATAAAAATCGCGTATTTTCAGGTATTTTTGGGCGGTGTTGACAAAAAGAAACAATTTTGGCGTCATTTTATGGGCAATTTGGCATCTGGTGGCGCCGCCGGCGCCACATCCCTGTGCTTTGTCTATCCATTGGATTTCGCGCGTACGCGGTAAGTCGCGAAAGCTGAAAATTTCCTAAATAATCCGCATGTGTATATGGCGTTGCCACGTAATGCAATGCAGTTGGATCCAAAATTGGGTTTACAACAAATTCTCTTTATATTATCATTTCTTCAATTATTTTACAACTGAGACTTGGCCATAATACGTTACCAATTTCATTCCTTTTCAAATGTCCTTTTTCATGGCCTTGCCACGTGGCACGCTTTGCTTGCAACTAAATTTGACCAAAATCCGTTATATTCTACGTCTGTTGCAGATTGGCCGCTGATGTGGGCAAGGGCGGCGAGCGCGAATTCAATGGGCTGATCGATTGTCTGCGAAAAGTGGTGAAATCGGATGGGTTGATTGGACTTTATCGCGGCTTCGTAGTGTCCGTGCAGGGCATCGTTATATATCGAGCTGCTTACTTTGGATTCTACGACACCTGTCGCGACCATCTGCCAAATCCAAAGGAAACACCCTTCTACGTCAGCTGGGGCATTGCTCAGGTGGTGACCACCATAGCCGGCATTGCCTCCTATCCGTTCGATACGGTGCGTCGTCGCATGATGATGCAGTCCGGCCTGAAGCAGTCGGAGATGATCTACAAGAATACAGCACATTGTTGGCTGGTGATTGCTAAGCAGGAGGGCATTTCCGCCTTCTTCAAGGGCGCGTTCTCCAATATTATTCGCGGCACTGGCGGTGCCCTCGTCCTGGCCATCTACGATGAGTTCAAGAAGTACGTGTAGAGAAAGCGGACGCCTGTTACCCTTCGTTGCGAATACAATTCCGCCACCCCCTTCAAGCCAGCTATACAAAATGGAAAAATCTAACAAAAAGCAAAAAAAACACAAAATTACTAATAACATCTTAAAAAAGAAGCCGCACAAAAATTAAATACAAAAAAAAAACGTATTCAAGGAAGAACAACATCAGCAACAGCATCAGGAAGAGCAGGGACCGCAAAGACAACTTGCGAACTTTCTTTTCTCTAAAAATGTAGATCGAGGACGTAATTTAATCGAATCGAACTTTCCATGACTATCCGATATATTCACTCACACATATATTTATTTTTGTGTAACTATTGAAAATTAAAAAAAAAAACAGAAAACAATCTAAACGCATCGCCCAAATTCAAAGTGCACTTCCAACATTACAAAAATCAAAATGGATATTAAAATTAATTTAAAAATGTACAAAACTCTGCCATTTTCTTTTTCTCTGCACTTACCGTTAAAACTTGCAAAGTCACCACATTGCAGTTAGTCAAGTTGCCAACCATCAGTTGTCGTAGGCACACTTCCATACGCCTACATTTGTCAGGCTGCCAACTAGGTACAGTTTTCTGCATGCAATTGCTAGAGTTAGTTAAGTTACCAACCATCAAAAAGCAATGTACTCTGCTATGCATACCATGACCAATAAGTTGTTTACATGGTTCTTATTGGCTTTCCCACTTGACCCACTTGACGGTAATAGCTGCCAATCAGCATATTTGTTGCACACATATTACATTTTGCGCATGGGCTGCGTTAGTCAAGTAGCCAACCAGTGGTGTAGGTACATTTCCATACATAAAAGATCGTATGCATTAGCTGCAGTAGTCAAGTTGCCACCCAATGGCGCACCCACAATAGTCAAGTTAACAACCAGAGGTGAATTAAATAACATTTATTTTACAGTTACAATATACGAATAATTTATTGAACTTATTTCTTTTATTTGTTTGTTGTTGCTGTTGCCTTGTATGTGTTGATCTTAAATGTTAGCAGGCGTTTAAGTTAAAGTAAGCATTAAACTAACATTAAAAACAAATCAAGTCGCGCGGGCCGCGTCGAGCGCCGAGCTGAGCCTGAACATGAACTGAACCGAGCTGAGCTGAGCGAACTTGCACTTGAGCGTTCATTCGTTACTGCCGTTAGATATAAATGAACAAAAAAAAAAAATGTAAAATATAACAAAAAAAACTAAAATAAAAAATGATTTGAAAAACAACTCTCCAAACAATTTGCACTTAAATCTTAAACTACGCTATGTTGGCTTTCGTGGTGGGTGCGCTGCTTGCTGTTTGTTTGTTTTCATTTCTTCTTTCTTCATATTCTTTTTGGGTGCGCATGACTAAAACATTCGTTCTGCCTATTGGCGATCGAATCGAAACAGAACTGAACCGATCGCTGCTGGGCTTTGCTGCTCAAGTCGTTTTAATGCGTGGCGCCTGATCTGTGCGCCAGGAATAGGAAATACGTGCCCGCCGCGTAGGCCAAGAAGTTGAATAGGCCAAAGACGCCAGCCGCCACATTGGCGCCACGTCCGGGCACATTGAGCTCCGACCATCTGGCCAGCTGCACAATAAACGCAATGAAGTAGAGCAGTGTCAGCACAGCGGTTGTCAGCAGCTCCTGCAAGAGAGAGAGAGAGAGAGAGAGAGGGAGGGAGAGAGGAGTGATAAGGTGCAAGTGTGACCAGCTGTGAAGCTTACCGAAAATATCCAGTTAACGGCCACGTTGAGCGCCTCGCGTATGCCCAGGCAATACGCTGCAATCAACAAAACGGTAATTATGAACGAGAGGACAACAGCGAACAGGAAGAAGCTCGTGGCTGCCGCCTGCGCGGGCGAGGCGCAGGCCATACAAACGATGCCCAATATCTGCAACGAAAGAGAGAACAAATTCCAACCATTCATAAAACAAATTCCTCAATTGGCATTTCTTTTTTTGGGTGACATGATGTCACCCTAAGCAATTGAACAATGGCAACCAGTTAATTGCCATACATAAATACTAAATATCTAAATCGAGCTGAGCTGAGAACCTGTAAAGTAGGAATCAGTTGAGCCGACTGCGCAATGCTCTGTATACTTATGTAATATTTGACAAGGGTATATATGACTAGTCTACCTACTCAATATAGACGCTATAGTTCAGTTGCATTAGCGTATGCATATATACATATATATATACAAGTTACAAGCTTGTTGCTTTCCTACAGTCAAATGCGCATTCCACGAACCAATATGCCCTTAAGCTATGTAGTTCGTGAATTGCGTATAAATATGGCAACGTTGGCTGCACTTTGACGCCCAGTTCGTGAGTCTGTCCGCCTGTCTGTGTGTGTGTACGTGAGTGGGCGCCGATGACACAGATTTCGATGACATGCCCATTTGGGTTTGTGATTTGTTGTGTTTTTGCTTGCAATTAAATAGCAATAAGCATTAGGCGGCATTTGCGCGCACAGGTGTGCACACGCCGGCTAAAACAAAAGGCAGACGAAAAGTGAAAGCTGAAAGTTGCAGACATTGCCAAAGCCAAAGCCAAAGGCAAAGGCGACCTGTTGCCAGCAACAACTGGTTCTTGTTTATGTTATTGTTTGTGTTTTGTTTTTCTTATGCGCCGCTACACACACACACACACACACGCGCGCGCATAATACCTGTGAGCGTGAAGTAAAAGCGCCGCCTGTCGCCCAAAAGTTGATTGAACTGCAATGCGCTCTGCAACCTGCACTTGACCACAGACATTTGGTATTATTTATTAGTATTTTTTAGTATTTGCTCGCAGCGCTGCCAGTGAAATTTGCGTCATCACGTTTCAAAAATAAAAATAAATCTTATATATATATATTGGCAATTATGTAGTCTCTTTGAATATATAACACAGCTCGCCATATTAAAAATATATATGCATATATACATATATTTAGCTATATGTATTTATGTTAGAGAACTTAACGCTTCAATGGCCCAGACACTGGCCCGAATTCTGAATCAGATGGAGAATCATATTCAGTTTTGATACGTCTGCCTGGCAAATAATCAAATGCTTTATTTGCCCTGTGAAGCATGAAAATCGCTTGATCGATGGCGCATGACAGCTGAAGCTAACTGTATCGCCAGCTGTGCCAATGTATATCGACACCAATATATCGTTATTAAGGATCCGCTATGGCGGCTTTATGCCTTTGTCGCTCAATGGTCACACACCCGCCCGCTTACCCGCTAAAGATAACGGTTACAGTCGCCACATTTGCTGCGCACGCTCGCCGCGCTTCTAATGCAAGTTTATGACGTCAGCAAGCGGCATGTAAACAAAGCCAAGCCGTGCGGCTGGGTTAAAAAACAAATAAAAGCAAAAATACGTAATTTACGTTTATGACAGTGTCAATTCGCAGTTTAAGATGAGCTCACTAGCGCCCTGGCACTTAGTCAACATGCTGTACATAACCTATGAATTAGAAATGTTTCATTTTGCTTTCAGCTTAAATTGAAATCGTAACATGAAATTGCAAGAGGAACAGAAACAAACACACAGTGTATGTGTGTCATAAGTATGTGAACAATGTAAGAGGCTGGCGAATATGGTGCTGAGTTTGTATATATACGGGTGGCCGATCTTACGTAAGTCCCGTACGAAAATATTTTTCAAATAATCAAACCAAAATCGTGGGCACAATTTTTCAGTTCTTATCGTGCCCAACCGTAATTTGCATATAGACGCGTGTGTGTGTGTGTGTGTGACCATGGCATGACATAAATAGCTATGTATATGTATATATATGTGTATACATAACAACAACAACAGGTTTGTCAACATGCTGCACAAATGTTTGACCAACATTATTAGAAAAAACAACAGCAGCAACAAAACGGTCTGAGTTTCCGTTAGCTTTTTGGTCGGACTGGAACTGGAACTGGAACTGGAACTGATGTCGCGCAATCTTATCGCCCTTATAGCCATAGTCCGCCGATATGGCGGCCGGCTGGTGCTCGGCGCGCCTATCGTTTTGTTTATTGTTGTTTGATGGTCGATAAGATGCACGTAAATAGAATATCAACTGAGGCAACTTAAGCGCTAACTGAGCCACACACCGATCGCATGAGTAACAAAGCCAATAAAGGACGAACACTTGGCCAGCACCTGGCCGGCGAGCCAGCGAAGGCGGATAGTCATAGCTAGCTCGGGGGATTTCTCTGTTATCTCCAGCTAGCCTTTTGTTCGCTTCACCTTTAACAATGCCCATTATCGGCCTGTTATCGGGGCGTATGAGTAATATGGCCGGCCAATGAGTCACGTGAAACGGGCATATTCAGGATTATTGATAAAGTATTAGTCTGGTAATCGAATATATATTTATATACTTAATTGGCTAAGTTATCAGCTGGCATTTCATAGATTGCTCAAGATGGAAGCTTCACAAAACTCAAATATTTGCAAGTAGTTCCTATTTTAGCTGCAACTCGTCTACAGTTAGTTAAGCAGTTAGTTCCAGTTTGAAACTAGTTCGCTTCTTTTTCATTTTTTCTATTCAAAATAATACCCATCCGAAAATATTCTATTTTTAACAAATTTAAAAAAAAATTTATTTTGTATCGCTCAAAGTAAGCCTCATTAGACATTACTAGATAAAAAATTAAAATAAAAAAAACAAATGTATTTTTTTTAATTATTTTTTTTTCCAAACTTCCTCGCAGTAAACCCCATAGAATACTTCTCTAGCACACCTCCTCCATCATTGATCATAATTGAGGCCTTAATGAACTTAATTTAACTAATTTATATACCGTAAATATTCCTATATCATATATAATTTTTAGCCACTCTGCTTAAGGCACCTCACTAGCTTATTTTTATAGGCCCTGACTCTATCTATGCTAAGGCGGCTCTATCAGCTGTCGAAAGACAAGCAAAAGCAACGAGCGTAGATAAGATTGGAGCAAAAAGTGCATTTACTACTTAGCTTTGGTGTATGCTAAAGCAGAAAAACAAATTTCAATCGAAGGAATAGCCAATTGGGTGTAATTACAATGAGAATCGTATAGAGCGGTCAGCGCAATTAGCTGGTGAATGCTTGACGGACAGGGCAGGGCAGGGCAGATTGGGTTAAGTGGGGGTGGGCTAAGTGGTGGGTGGGGCTGGGTTAACTATCCCTTAATGTGATTTGGATAATGATATAATTGTCTCGGGTTTGTTTGTCTCGAAATATGCTTTTCTATCGATTTTCCGCCACAATTTGTGGCTAATAATTGGAAACGTGTGCATTATTGATGCGCATGTGTCCTTGTTAACGGTAAAATACACGTGTGCGTCAATACGCGTGTGTGTGTGTGTGTGTGTGTGTGTGTGTGTGTGTGTGTGTGTGTGTGTGTGTGTGTGTGTGGAATTGACAGTGAAGCTTGCCGCTAAAAAACAATCGCTGCCTGATCTAGCTTTCACCAGCAACAAATACTCTGTGTGTGTGTGTCACACAGTGTTGTTGTTGTTGTGACTGTACTTGTTGTGGTCGCGTGTTGGAGGCCACCTGTGGGCGGGTGGCCACCGCATATACACAGCAAAAAAAGAATACTAAGAAATATGGTTTGTCATTTGATACAGTTTTTCGAATCATTTTTAGCTTTATTATATATTTTATCTTCTTATTATAAATGAAAAGTATTTTGTTGTCAATTTAATTTAAGCGCAATTCAATTCGTTTCATTCCGCGCATTCCTTTTATGCCCTTCCTGTTCCCCGCACAGCAGCTTAGGCTTGGCTTAGGGACAAGGCGCGCGCCTGCTAAGCAAGCAGTTGCAGGTTCGAAGCCAGCGCGCGATTCTTGTTTAGTTACTTTCTTTAACTTTAACAATTTTGTTTTATTTTAATTTATATATTTCATTTAGTTCATGTTTCCATTGCGGTTCTTGTGGGTTGGCGGCATTCGCATGGCTAACTGGTGGCGGCTTCCCACGCGCCTGCTATTGGGCTTTACATGTATCCATATGTAGTATATATAACTCACATAAACACATACATGCACGCACTCTATATAAAGTAGCTGTGAAAACGAACAGCTGTACGATTTTAACTACGTTTTGTTTGAAAATTCGCTTTCATAAATTACATTCTCGATTTAAAAGTCATTAACTGATATTTATATATGTATAGACATCAATATATTCGTATATAGTATTGGAATTGAGTTATTTTGACCACATGCGTTGCTCACATGGTGCCCTTTTGACGTGCCTATCTTATCCGTCTAATGAGATCCTGACACACATTCACACACTCACAGACACTTCCACACACAGCAAACTACAGATAGCAGTTGGCAGCAGAAATAGCACGATGGCAAGATACCCTGTTTTTTACTTTTTTACAAAACTTGTAATTCTTATCTATTTAAAGATCAAACCTCGATAACCGTTTAATAAATATAAATAACTAACAATATACAATACTTATCGATTTATAGACCAAATTCCATAACATTTGTATTGATACGTATCTAAATACCTAACAAAACTATTCCGTGAATCATTAGTAATAATCGTTAAGATGTTATCGAGAGTATATATTGATGTTAACAATGAATTTGAGTGATATTATATCGCTCATTAGTCTAGAACAATGCTTAAAGTGTTCACGAATTTGATCAGTAATCGATTAGTCAAATGCATTTTTATCGATTTTTATCAACATTCAGTGCCAATAAAATGAAGCTCTTCACTCATAGTGAATTAGATAACAGAATACCCAAAATATTCACACAGCCCCAATTAATATAGGGTAAACATGGGGCCAAAGATGGCGGCCAGCTGGCGTGAAATGTGCATTAATTGACAGAAGGCATTGAGAAATCTATAGATAAAAGTTCAATTTACACAGATAAGCTATGTATGTAGGTGGCGCGGTGAGCGGACGGGTGATCGCTGGGGTTGACGGGCAATGCGGCGTATACGCAATGCCGTATCATATTCGTTGTTTCCATGTGCTTTCGACTGTTTTCGCATTGTGTGGGGCTTAGCAATGGAGAAGAGAGTATATGCGTTGACGTACATGAGAGTTATAGGCAGGGAGAGATGGGGGCGTGGCAAATGCAGAGGGTACAAGGAACAAGGGAAGTATGAGTATGAGCTGACAAATCGATAGCTAAGGTTATCGATATATTGTAATAAATCGATATTGACGATTGGAGTAAAGAGGAGTATAGAGTATTAAGCAGTCGGCTATGCTCAGCTGCAATCAAGTTGTTCTAATTAGCTATTTGGGCCAGTTGACGAAAGAAGGGGTTAAGAGAGAGAGAGAGAGAGAGAGTGCAGAGGTAGGTGGGAGGGGGGTGGGAGCGGGGTAGGGCGCGTCGACGAACTTAAGTGCCATTTGGTGTACTATAGGCATGTCTATATGCATATACCTATGTATGTGTGCATATGTTGTTAGACATATATCAAGGTACTTACAAATTGGACTATCTTGATGACTCCCGGCGCCGTTTTAAAATAATCGAGATTCAAGCGAATGGCGCTCATGAAGTTTCTACTGTCACCGGCTGAGGGATTGCCGCCAGGGGGGCCAGTTGTTGTTGTTGTGCGCTCGACGGTGACGACGGTCTCGACCATTGTGTTGTTGTTGTTGTTAACAATTTAACTTGAACTTTAATAAATAGAAAACTATTTCAAAAAATATATAGATATTCAGATAAATATGTATATAGACACACAATGACTGTATATAAAACAACACTCGTACAGATCTCCAAAGTGATCTTGTCTTTAGAATTGTCACAAAAAAAGAAGACAAAAAATATGCATAGATTTACGCTATATGCTATAGATACATGTGCGTATATATATATATATATATATATATATATATATATATATCTATATATATATATATATAAGTGTATATATATACTATATTTATATATGTGAGAGCTGCGCGCGCTTTATACCAGCTAGTTAACAAATTGGATTTATATATATACTTTTATTTCTGATTTATGAATGACTGCCAAGCGCTGCGACTACTGTGTCCACGACTAACGAGACGCGTCTAACGACTGACGGCCACAACTGAAACTGACTCTGACTCTGACTCTGATTACTGCGCTCGCTGTCGCAGTCGCTGCCTACTGTATAACGGTTAACTGCACAATAATTGCTGCTAGCTTGCTTTTTTCTGTCGTTTTCTAGTACTAAATACCAAAACAAATACCAAAAACGCTCTCAATAGCTTGCTCTCTCTCTCTCGCTCTCTCTGCGCTCTGCCGATCGGCTGGACAGCCCTTTGCTGGCATACATTACTTTTGAGTGTGTGTGTGTGTGACTGTGTTAACCCAGTGCACCCCACACACAAAGCGAATCAGGTTTTGTGACGCCGACAGCAGCCGAATGTTACACGAAGCTGAGAAATCGGCAACAATGTTTCAAATCGCTTGCTACACTGTGCTGCTATGCAGACTGCACACACACGCAAACACCCACACACTAACTCACACCCAGACAAACTCATGTTACGCATATTTCATGACTAGAAGATTGCAATAAGTAATTTGTCAGCCTTTCGCTGACGTCACAAGTTAAGTGTTCTGTAATTCAGCACATTGATGATCATCACATCATATATATGTATATAAGTAAATTTCGGCGCGACAATTATAAATATGAAAAACTTATCAAATTAAAATGTTTTTATTAAACATTATTTTTTCAATAAAGTTTCTGTACTGCAAAATCTACTGTGTTCGCTACTTGTTTTAATACAGTATATATATATTTGTACAGTATAAAATCATTAAGTCTAAAATATAACCTATTTAACATTATGTAAAGTATTATGCTTTTAGAGCTTTTGGCGAAATTAATTTGAATTCACTTAGTGTTACCGATCGATGTCGCAGTGTGAACATATACTAAAGCTCGAAAATACCTTAAAAAATACTTGGTTTATACATAACTATCGGTATTGCGCGCACTGTTAGAGCTGCATTGTGTGTTATCGAAATTATATTCGATTATTCTGAGCAACAGTTATTTTGGTAATTACTTATTTAGATTAAGTTCACGTGATTTAATGACAATGTTATTTTCGTTTTGAATTAATAATAAAGTTATATAATTATTAATAATCTTAATTAATATAAGACATAATCGCAAAATTATTTTCAAAAGAAAATACCACACGATCATATATTTAAAATATTAAGTGAATAATACGACTAAAATACCAAAAATATGAGTGTGACCGTTCGCAGCTAGAAAATGCCCATTTCGGTATATTTAGGGGCAAAATTTAGTGTGATCGTAAAATAGGTGAACAATTTGCTGTGACGCTGCCATTTGGATTTGGGCTCTGTTAAAAATCCACAAAACAAAAAATCGTTTAACCAAGTCTGCACGGCTACGTCCAGCCAAAAGTAAACCAAAAAACGAAGGAAAAAGAACTGTTGCAACTGTTGCATGCGCGCAGCGCAAACAACAATCAATGTGCCACACATTGCATGTTTACAAACACAACGAAATCGCTGCTGCTGCTGATGTCGCCGTCGCTGCTGCTGCTGCTGTTGCTGCTGCTTGTTTCGCCAAAAAAGTTGCTGCCAAAAAAAGTTACAGTTGAGAAAAGCGAAAAACAGATATATGAAATAAACTAAACAAATATAACGGAACAGCTCAATCGTGCAAGTACTTAATCATTAGTGCCCGCTGACAAGGCGAACTACAACACATTTACCTGGACATTGGCACATACATATATACATATAAATATATATCTATCTACATATATATACTTAAATATATTATATATAAATATATTTAGGTGTATATAGATACATATATATATATATAATATATATATATATATATATATATTTATTTATATATATATATAAGTGTGCGCCCGCCTGGGCTCTTGTGCACGTCTCTGTCAGACCAACCGACCAACCGCCCGCCCGCCCGCATGTGGCGCTGGCTACCGATGGCTGTCGAAGCTGTCGCTTAGGCGTTTGCATCTGCTCCTCCTGCGCAGACCATTCGAATCCTCAAGTGGTTAGCAAAAAAAAAAAAACTAAAGCAAAGAACAAAACACGCAAAAGCAAAAAAAACGCTCGTGACCTCATCAACAGTCCATCACTAACAACAAGAACAACAACAGCAGCAACAACAGTTATTGCTTTTCCTGCGCCCAGCTGGGCCTCATCTTCAGGTTAGTTGCCAGCAATATTCATTTAGCAATATTATTCATTTAAAACTAATTACTATATTTTCTGTTTGTTTATGCATTGCAGCAACAATCCTCGCGAAGCTTTTGAGGCGTACCTTAGCAGCAGGTAAGATGCGCCGCCATTCGATGCGGCTATCACAGCGTGATCTTAGCTAATTATGCCCTGCACAGCTGCTGCCACAAGTGGGGTATATACGGTTGACATTGACATAGACATTGTATGGGATATGTAATGGATATGTTTACATATATATAATATATGTGTATTAGAGTGCATTGAACGTTTCTTATAAACAACAGCTAGAAAGCGCGCTCAAACTGTTTAGAGTGTAAAAAAACTTTGAATGAATTTGTAAATTGTGTAATTCTTGAATCAGTTTTTAATAGGGTAAAGAAGTTTTGTATATTTCACAGACTGTTATATATAAATATTAAGATCTATATATATATACATATATATATTAGGTAATACTTAGTAAAAGTCTAAGATCAAGAGAAAATAACTGTCAAAAATAGTGTTGCATAGTAGCTCGATGATGTTGTCATAGGTACATTAGATACATTGGTACATTCAGCTGTAATTTTGGGTACAATTAAATCACTACAGTGAGTACAATCAGTTAGTTAGAATTCAGCTTCAGAGTCGGCTAGTAACAAAGCTGATCTCGGCAAAGAGACATCGTAAGAGTTGCAGCTGCTGCTTGATCACAACTGTATACCATATAACTAAATACTATATATGTATATATCTATATCTATATTATATCTTCTGTTACAGTGCTGCTCGAAACCATCCACAGTATAGCCGCAGCAGTAGGCGAGGCAAATTGCATGCGGCAGTTGAAAGGAGGACGCAGTGGAAGATTGGACAGGACGTTTAGCAATTAGTTTAGCATGGATGTGGAAAGGCGGCGTCGGTGAGTAATACTATTACAAATCAATACAGAAATACGTACACCTATCTCAAATCACGCACAGACAGTTACGCACGCCTTGCGACTGGTGTTCAATTAATTGTCTAAAACTGAATGAGTGCTCAGATTTGTTCACTTAAGATTTACAAATTTAGCTAAAAACAAAACGAGTAAATGTGCTCGAGACGTTGAATGATTAACTGGCAGATACCCTGTGCTTAGCCTTGAGCTTTTCTTTGTTGATTTCATTCAAGTTTTCAATGGATGTTAAGAGATCTTATAGAAATAATATAAGCTAGAGCACATTATAGATATTGATTTAGTTAAGCATCGATAACTAGCGATTCTGTATAAAAATTAATGAGAGTCAAAAGGTGTTTGATAAGTGTGTGTTTGATGTTTGTTAACTATATATAGTGAGTGAAAAACTACTGCAAAGTACTACTAGTTATAGATGTTCATCGATTGGTAGAGTATATTAAACGCATACTAAAAGAATGTCTGGATGAGCTCCGTTCGACGCATAGCCTAGTAATTGTTAGACTCGTTAGATGACTATGGTTTGCTTGGACTCCAATTTAGTACGCATGACTATGCTCGTGGTACTTTTAAGTTTAGACAGCAATTGATATAGATGTTAATGGAACTCTGATTAATCAGACTGCATATGAGTTGCACTTAGTGGCTTAGTTAGTCTAAATGGTAAATGAATGTCAGTGACTACGTGTGCATATGAAGATTGTCACTGCTATCGATATTTATCGATTCGATAACTAGCAAAATGGTGTTAGTTGTTTAGTTAAGTAATATGCTTGATAAATATCCATATCAAGTAATAACCTGATTTCGATATATATAGAAATTAGCGGATTATCTCGACTTGCAGCATGCAGCTGCCTTTTTCTTTGATCAATATACCCAATTGTGTGCGTACAGGGTATACGAAAAACATCAGTGCCGAAAACACCTAGCATAATCAATGTTCAAAGCGGCAGCGGCAATCAAATTGACAAGCGAGTGAGCAAAACGATTTTGGCCATGCCCGTGCCTGGTGGCCGGGCGGGCGACTTTTCATAAATTTGCCATTTTCGCATTAAAATTTGTAAGCAAACCAAACCAAAAACACAAAAAAATAACTAAAAACAAATAATATATATAATGTATATATATATGATGTATATATATATATATAGGTAGAAGAAAAAAAAAAACAAGCGACTGGGCCAACAAGCAGAGAGCGTTATTTCAGTTGCAGGCGGCGCATCGCAGTGCGTGAAACGCGTTTCGCAAAAACCAAAGAAACATAAATACATATAGATATATATGTATATATAGTATATAGAGCATATATAGAGGGGCGGAGTATATATAGTGTATAGAGAGTCTGTGGTCTGTGAACAGAGATATGTGGTATTGGGTGCCCGCTGCACTGCATCTGTGTGAGCCGGAACGGTACGTTGCGTATCCTAAATACGAAAAACCAAAGAAAAATCATAAAATTTGTAGAGAAATTCTTCAACTTTTATAAACCATACAAACACACACAAAGGGAGCGCTAGAAATTCATTTGAAAAGTGCCGAAGGTGCTAAAAACATTTGGCCATAAGCAAAAGCAGCTACGCCAATTGCAATGCACTTGGCCATTAAAAACTAACAACAACAGCAGCAGCAGCAGCAGCAGCAGAAACAACAACAGCAACAACAACAACATCAACAATTTATAATAATAAACTTAAAAATAATAATAGCCCAAACGCATTCGCATTGGCATTGGCACGGAAATGAATTTAAATTTTTTTTTTTTTTTTTGTGTTGAAACGCAAAAGAAATCTTACGTCAAATTGCTGAAATACCTGGACTTAGCCTATATACTGTGTATCTCTGTGCTTGTGTCTGTGTCTGTGTGTGTGTGCTTTTGGCTTTGTATTGGTGCGCCGTTGACAGCTGCCTTAATTAAGTGCAGCTGCATTAAGCGTGCGTGCGCCTTGTCCGTGTGCCCAAAGCTCTTAACTCGAAAGCAAACTGCGAAATTTATACGAAAATTTAGAGCGAATCAAAAGAGATGATAAATCTGTGTGAAGAAACGATATATATATATCAAATATATATATTAAGTATGAGATATATATCCAATTTCTTATAAAGGAGTTCCTTGCCACACTTCCCTCAACTCAAACTAGAAAACATAGTATATGGCATTCGTATATATATATACATATATGTTATGTTATAGGAATCTTATACATGTATATCTTATCTGAACATTATATATAATTCTGAATACTATAAAGAATACCTTATAGTATTATATATATATTTTAGATATTACAAATGCATTTATATATCTATCTAGATCATATATATTTAGAGTAAAATCAGTCAAAATTTACTCGCTATGTTTATAAAACTCGCTCAAAGCTTATACGCTTTTATGCCCGCTCAGAAAGTGAAACGAGCATATTGGTTATGTGCTATGTTCGTCTGTCTGTAGAGTCGTTTATAGGTTATGTATCAAAGCTAGAGATAAGAATTGCTAAACTCCATTTATAAAGATCCAAAATCTTATGCTTATCTCCATTTAGGGCGTTTGAAATCGGGAACTAAAAGAAACTCTCGCTATACTAACTAACATCCCACATATCTGCGCCTATTAGGGCGTGTCTAAAATTAAAAACTATCAAATTTTGAGCGAGTATTGGGCAGTCGACTACGCGCCACTCTCTATGCTTTTTTGGCTAAAAAGTCTAGCTTGAAACGAGCTAAAAAATTTAGGTGCGCGTGCATAAATTAAATTTACAATTATATTGTCTCTAGGTGACGATAATGTTGTCGCAGCATATTGTTGTTGTTGTTGTTGTTGCTGCTGTTGTTGTTGTTTATTATGTATTTATTATTGTTGCCACTGCCGCTGCTGTTCATAATTATGTTGTTGTAGCCATTGCCAAAAAAAAAAGCAACGAAAAAAAATCTCAAATACATTTTTGAAAATTCCACTTTTCCATCTTGGTTGTTGCTATTTTCGTTGTTGTTGTTGTTGTTGCAGCTGTTATTCCTGCTGCTGCTGCCGCCGTTGTTGTCGCTGTTGCTGTTGTTGTTGTCATTTGTATTTGGCTTTTCTGTCAAGCCGTATCGGGCGATGATGAAATCACAACAATTCAAACACCTTTTAGTATCAATTTTGCGCCGTCTGTCATCGGCTCTACAAAACACTTCAAAAGACGATCTCTGTCTGTCTCTCTTTCGCTCTCTGTCGTCTCTTTTGCTCGCACGTCATATCTTCTAGGCATATTAGTTCATATATATAATAGTTGGATCGTTGCGATGGGAATACGTTTAATTGAAAATCTGTCTCTATCTTTCTCTTCTCTGTACCTCTCTCTCTCTCTTTCTGCATTTATCTCTCTTTGTATTTACACTCTTTGTAACTCGCTCTCGGCTCTCACTCTCTCTCTCTCTCTCTCATTCTCTTACTTCTTTCTTTCTTACTTCTATCTCTCTGTAACTCTCTTTGTCTCTTCCAATCCGTCTATTTATCTATTTCTATCTTGAGATTTCTATGTTTTTATGTCTCTTTATACCTCTATTTCTCTCTCTGTATCTCTCCCTTTCACTCTCCCTCTGTCTCTTTCTCTCTCTCCCTCTATGTCTATCTCTAACTCTATCTCCTCAATTTGGGCCTTTAAGCTTTGCAAACATTGTTTACGTTACGTAACAAAAAAGCTTACGTCACGTATCTTCTAAATCTCTTCCTTAATCGTGCTTCTCTAGAAGTTGAGTATCTTTGCTTATTGGATTGATTAATGAAAGAACTGTTATAATCTTATAAATATATTATAAGTAAATCTATATATATATATATATATATATATAACATATATTATATTTTAATATATATATTTATATATTTCACGATAAGCACTTAATTTGTTAATGAAATTGTTTATGTTTACTCCCAGAAACTCAGCAGTTTAATAATTGTTCAATTGGTCAGTTTATCAAGCAGTCATTAAGTCATTCAGTCATACAATTCTTTCATTCAATCACTCAATCCCTGCTTCTGCCTCTTCTCGTGCTTCTAACGATAGGCGTATGCCCCTTTCGCACAGGCGGTGGGCGTGGCAGTGTGTGATTGAGTTATCGAGTTCATTCAGCAAAATAACAACTGAGGGACAATATGTTATTGCAAGCTAAACGACTATGAAATACCCTGTAACTACCAAGAAAGGGATTTAAAGTATTTCGAATTTTTCTTTATATTTCTTTTAAATTTTTATTAATTTTTATCGCAAATATGCATTAACTTTTAAACTAAAATAAGTAAGCATTATGCTACCCTTCGACAGGCCTCGCTAATATACCCCAGAGCTACATACTCTTTCTATTAGTTTTATTTGTCTGTTTCGCTTGCAGCGAGCAAAAAGCACGAGGCGTCGTCCCATAAGCTAAGCGATATCAAAAGTATATATACATAGTATATATATATATATATTCCAATAATTTATCAAAGTCAACAGTTGAGCGTTTGCCTCTGCGCTAAAGTCAAGGTTCGAAATGCAAGAAAGCAAAGGGGAAACGAAAGCCAGAACTTATATGCTCCACAAGTCGAAGAGGCTATGCCCTGAACAGCGGTGAGCATGGCTATAGCAACTGACATGCCATATACTTAATATTAGTTAATATAGGTTTGACTTGCTAGTCAGCTGAACTAGTTCAAAAACCCTTAATTTATGAAGTCATGAGCTGATGACTAGTTCATTTTATAGACTAGACTTCAATTACTTTAAAAGATTGTGAATCCATAAACACTAGTTCATTCTTTAACTAGCGAAACTAGCTCATTTTAGTAAACCATTGTGAGCGAACTAGTTCATTAAGCTCTAAAGTCAGACTAGCCAATAGTTTATTGGACTTCGGTTAAGTTGTATGCTCGTAGCGCCCATTCGTCTGTTTCCATTTGGCTTGAGTCATAAAACCTTTCCGGCACCGGGGGCCGGCAGACCATGAGGCGTATATCAATAAAGCGTGTGAGTAATCGAACGCGCTCTTTTTCCGCATCATGTAAATAATGAAGCTGATTACGAAAATTTGCAGTTATATTATTGTTGCTGTCGGAAGCCGGCTATCATGTCTTTGCAATGACTTAATAACACTAGTGAACACGGAATTTTTTTTTTCTGGAGGAGGGGGGGGCGTGGCTGTAGCGAAAGTTCTTCATTCTTAACAAAACTGTGAATGAGCTGAACAGTTGTTTGGCAATGTGAGATCGCTTTGCTTCGATAGAATAGATAATTAACTACTGATATCGTTATCGGTATCGGCTATCGATAAATGAGTATACTGCCGTATCGGTTTGGTTCTATCTATATTTGAAATGCCTATCGTCTATCGAAAAATTGATTTAACGATTCCTTTTCTTCCTCTTCATTTGCAGAGCGAAGGCGCTGGAGCGCGAGATGCGCGATCCGACCAGCAGTTGCAACGTGGACTGCCTGCTGGACACGGTTTCGGCGCTGGTCAGCGATTGCGCTCACGACTCGCTGAAGCGTTACAAGAACATCGATCAATATGCATGTAAATGTAAGTAGTCTGCACAGTGATATCACCCGCATATAGTATGTCAATATATATATTCGTTCTTCCGTTGTATAGATAAGCCCCTGGCGCAGCAAATCAATCAGCTGCGCATGAATGTGGATGACTTCGACTTCATCAAGCTGATCGGAGCTGGCGCCTTTGGCGAGGTGCAGCTGGTCAGGCACAAGTCATCCAGTCAGGTGTATGCCATGAAACGACTATCCAAATTTGAGATGATGAAGCGTCCGGATTCCGCCTTCTTCTGGGAGGAGCGTCACATCATGGCGCATGCGAACTCCGAATGGATTGTACAATTGCATTTCGCATTCCAGGATAGTAAATACTTGTATATGGTGATGGACTTTATGCCAGGCGGTGATATTGTCACGCTCATGGGGGACTATGATATACCTGAGAAATGGGCCATATTTTATACGATGGAAGTGGTCCTCGCCTTGGACACCATACACAACATGGGCTTTGTGCACCGCGACGTCAAGCCCGACAATATGCTATTGGATAGCTATGGCCATTTGAAGCTAGCCGATTTTGGCACCTGCATGCGGATGGGCGCCAACGGTCAGGTGGTGTCCAGCAATGCGGTGGGCACGCCCGACTACATCAGTCCCGAAGTGCTGCAGTCGCAGGGCGTGGACAATGAATATGGCAGAGAGTGCGATTGGTGGTCGGTGGGCATATTCCTATACGAGATGCTATTCGGGGAGACGCCCTTCTATGCGGACTCCCTCGTCGGCACCTATGGCAAGATCATGGATCACAAGAATTCGCTTAGCTTTCCCTCCGAGGTGGAGATCAGTGAGCATGCGAAAGCATTGATACGCGCCTTTCTCACGGACCGGACACAGCGCTTGGGTCGATATGGCATCGAGGACATCAAGGCGCATCCGTTCTTTCGCAATGACACCTGGTCATTTGATAACATACGAGAGAGTGTGCCGCCTGTGGTGCCAGAGTTGACGTCCGACGATGATACGCGCAATTTCGAGGATATTGAACGAGACGAGAAGCCCGAGGAGATGTTTCCGGTGCCCAAGAGTTTCGATGGCAATCACTTGCCCTTCATTGGCTTCACCTATACGGGCGACTATCAGCTGCTCTCGAGCGATACAGTCGATGCTGAATCGAAGGAATCACAGTCGGTGAACAGCACCAGCAATGCAAATAACAATCATGGACACAACCATCGCCACCGGCCGTCGTATTCGAATGAGCTGAAGCGTTTTGAGGCGCTGCTCGAACGTGAACGGGCTCGCTGCGAGGCACTCGAACAGCAGGATACGAGGTTGAGGCAACAAATCGATTTGATTACCAAGCGAGAGGCCGACTTGCAGCGTATTGCGAGCGAATATGAAATGGATTTGACGTTGAGGCAGCACAACTACAAGGTGGCCATGCAGAAGGTCGAGGTGGAGGTTGAGCTGCGGAAGAAGGCGGAGGCATTGATTGTGGAGACCCAGCGGAAGCTGGAGAATGAGCAAAAGACACGCATGCGTGATCTGAATATCAATGAGAAAGTCCTCACGCTCGAGAAGCAGCTGCACGACATGGAGCAGAGCTTCAAAAGCGAAACGGAGCAAACACAGAAGCTGAAGAAGCAGAATGCCGAACTGGGCTTTACGCTGAAGACGCACGAGGAGAAGGTGCGCGACATGGTCGAGATGAACAAGACGCTGCAGAAGGAGAAGGAGGAGATCGACCAGGAGAACTCCGATTTGCAGGCGCAGGTGGCGCAAGAGAAAACTCTCCGCTCCCAGCTGAAGGTCGTGCACAAGGAAGCTGAGAATAAGATGCAAACGCTGACAAATGATTTGGAGCGCACGCTGCAGCGGGAGCAGAAAGCGCAGGAGGATAATCGGGCGCTGCTGGAGAAGATTAGCGAACTGGAGCGAACGCATGCGAGTCTCGATTTCGAGCTCAAAGCCGCTCAGGGTCGCTACCAGCAGGAGGTGCGCGCGCACCAGGAGACGGAGAAGTCGCGCCTCGTCTCGCGCGAGGAGGCCAATCTGCAGGAGGTGAAGGCCTTACAGTCCAAGCTCAACGAGGAGAAATCCGCACGCATCAAGGCCGACCAGAACTCGCAGGAGAAGGAGCGGCAGCTGAGCATGCTGTCCGTGGACTATCGCCAGATCCAGCTGCGTCTGCAGAAACTGGAAGGCGAATGCCGACAGGAGTCGGAGAAGGTGGCCGCTCTGCAATCCCAGTTGGATCAGGAGCACATCAAACGCAACTCGTTGCTCTCTGAACGGAGTTTGCACACTTCGGAGGTGGCGCACTTGCGGTCGCGAGAAACCCAGCTGCAAAAGGAGCTGGCAACGCAGCGCGAGGCTAAGCGACGCTTCGAGGAGGACCTGACGCAGCTGAAGGCCACACATCACGAGGCGTTGGCCAACAATCGGGAGCTGCAAGCTCAGCTGGAGGCAGAGCAATGCTTCTCGCGCTTGTACAAGACACAGGCGAACGAGAACCGGGAAGAGAGCGCCGAACGTTTGTCCAAGATCGAGGATCTTGAGGAGGAACGCGTCTCGCTGAAGCATCAAGTGCAAGTGGCTGTCGCTCGCGCTGATTCGGAGGCACTTGCTCGCTCCATCGCCGAGGAGACGGTGGCCGACCTCGAAAAGGAGAAGACCATCAAGGAGCTCGAGCTGAAGGATTTCATCATGAAGCACCGCAACGAGATCAATGTCAAGGAGGCGGCTATAACCACGCTCAAAGAAACCGAAGCCGATCTGCACAAGAAACTCAAATTGAAGAGCAACGAGTGGGACGACATGCTCGTGCAGCACAAGAAACAGCTCGACGAGCTGCAGCAACAGCGCATCGCCAAGGACGAGGAGATAGCCAAGCTGGGCGAGAAGTGCAAGAACGAAGTGTTGCTCAAGCAGGTGGCCGTGGCCAAGCTAACAGAGGTCATGAATCGTCGCGACTCCGACTGGCCAAGTAAGTCCATATATCCAGTCCAAGTGAACGTTGTCTATATACGTTTTATTACTGTATTTTGCAGAGCAAAAGGTCAAGGCCCGCTCCACCGCGGAGCTGCGCAAAAAGGAAAAGGAGATGCGTCGCTTGCAGCTGGAGTTATCGCAGGAGCGCGAGAAATACAACCAGATGCTGCTTAAATATCAGGACCTGCAACAGCAGGCCGTCGAAGATCAGCAGGTGAAGCAAAAGATGAGCATGGAGATCGACTGTAAGGCCACCGAAATCGAGCATCTGCAGAGTAAGCTCAACGAGACGGCCTCGCTCTCGTCGGCCGACAATGATCCAGAGGATAGTCAGGTATGCCACACAGGCACACAATCATACAGATACACATACACATACACATTGAAATTGTGAACTTTGTACTCATACACACTCTGACTCTGTTCCTCTGTTCCACGGTATGCACTATGTGCTCACTCACTGTTCGTCGCTGTCCTTTCGTACTCTTCTGTCACTCGCTGTTCGTCACTTTATTCTCGATTTACTCTCTACTCTACACTTCTCTTCTCTCTACTCTACTCTTCTCTACTCTCCTCTCCTCTCTACTACTCAACACTTTTACACGCCACTCACCCCACACGCTGCTCGCTGTTCTGATATAGCACTCCTCTCTGCTCTCACTTACACAGGACTCCGTCTTCGAGGGCGTTTTGTCTGTGCCAAATAAACAGAATCGCCGGCGCGGCCAGAACTGGAAGCGACAATATGTGATCGTCTCGTCCCGCAAAATCATCTTCTACAATACGGAGAATGACAAGAATAAAACCACAGATCCCGTACTCATACTCGATCTAAGGTAGGTCCTCGTTAGTCAAAGCTTTTCGCTATAGATTGAAACTAATTTTGTGGAAACTTCGCTTTGCAGCAAAGTCTATCATGTGCGCAGCGTTACCCAAGGCGATGTCATACGCGCCGATGCCAAAGAGATTCCGCGCATCTTTCAGCTGCTGTACGCCGGCGAAGGCGCCTCCCATCGTCCCGATGAGCAGTTGGATGCGACTCTGCATGCCAGCAGCAATGAGGAGCGACCTGGCACCATTTTGCATAAGGGTAAGGTTGAAGTGCTTCGATATTTTAAATGAGATGTATGCTTAGCTGTTTGCCATGATTGACGCAGTAACTGGCTGAGACTCGCTCACTGATTGATTGATTGATGGAGTGACTGTATTCGCCTTTAGCAAAAGTCGAGTGCAAACCTGAAATGTTAAATGTTATTAACTTCAGCAATTAACAAATCTCTCTTTTCCTTTCATTTGCTCTCCCGCTTACACTCTATTGCTATCCCTGTCTAGGTCATGAGTTTGTTCATATTACGTATCATACGCCATCGTTCTGTGACGTGTGCGCCAAGCCGCTTTGGTCCGTGTTTAAGCCGCCGGCGGCCTACGAATGCAAGAGGTAAGCCCAATGACCTTAACTTATATACGTTATATACTCACATTCGCGCTCTTATCTTTAATCTAGATGCCGCAATAAGATACACAAGGAGCATGTGGATAAGCAAGATCCACTGGCGCCATGCAAACTGCATTTGGATCCGCGCAGCGCACGCGACATGCTGCTCTTGGCCAATACGCGCGAGGAGCAATCTCTGTGGGTGGCACGGCTGCTCAAGCGCATACAGAAGAGCGGCTACAAGGCGAACTCGTCCAATAACAACAGCACGGATGGCAGCAAAATATCGCCCAGGTAAAAGAGAGAGTCCAGCCACAAAACCGAAAGAAACCTTAAGAGAGAAACCCTATGAAAAAGAAACCTTAAGCAAGAAACCATAAGAAACCTTGTAAAAGCTGCTCAAAACCCCTGAAATCCCATTGACGTTGCCAAATCCTACAACCGTAACCTATTCGCTGCTAATTTAAATGGCTTTTTGTGTGTCTAATCCTAAGCTAATCGATTTCCGTATTTTTCTTTTCTCGCTTGTTTCACACACTACTCGTTCGTTCGCCCCTGCGTATCGCTCGCTCGTCATTCGTAACGCGCTACCTCAACCATCATCCTGATCATCATCAACTATCCATCTACTACTACCACCACTCCACGCGCTACAGCCAATCGACACGTTCCGCCTACAAGCCGTACGCGCCGAACGTGCAACGTTCCGCCACGCTGCCGGCCAACTCTTCGTTGAAGCAATGAAGCTCGTCTGGCATATAGAAAATTAGCTACAGATGCATACACTATACACACATATATATATAAACCCCTTTATATATAAATATAATATATATATATATATATATATATATATATATATATATATATATATATATATATATATATATATATGTATATATATATAACTAATTGGAGCGTGTGAAGAGGAGGCAAGGGGAAGATGATGCCGAAATTCATTTCAAAATATGTAGCTGGGCAAATGTTGGAGGGAAAAACAAACGAACAACAAAAGGTTGTCTTCTAACAGATTGTATCTAATGTTCATACCAACTACTTATATCTAAAATATTTACTTAATTTTAACGCTACATAAATGCATACTACTACAACTACAACTACTACTACTACTACTACATCGATCCCTGCATATATATACCTATATATAATATTTTTGGATTCATTTACACTGAAAACCAGAAAACTCTTTAAATGTCAACTTTAGAAAACAGCAACTATAACTATATATATGCTCTATATAGAATTGTTTTTTGCTATGGCAACGTCAACTTCCACAACCTGAAACGTTAACAGAGTTCTCTACTATATAATCCAATAGGTTCGTAATCTAGTTGTACTTATCTATATATATATATATATCATATATATCATATATACCATATACCATTTACACTATATAGACTCTATATACAATTTTTTTTTTGTATTCCCAACATATTTTGTTAGTATTTAAGGCTAAGGCAAAGTATCGAGTGATTTGTAACGAGAACGATAACGATAGCGATATATATATATTTATATATATATATATCGATAACGATAACGATTAAAAACAAAAAAAGCGCTGTAATTATGTTAAACTATAAGCAACGAGAGTCGAGTGAAAAGTTCTATATACCACATATTCATACATATATCTCTTATATATCTATATAGTCTATATTTTTATCGATATATATTTACAGATAGATCTGTGTGCCTTGCATATTTGTTGTAGCGAATTTCATTGGCCAAATGTTTTTTTTATATTTTTTTGTAAAAAAAAGAAGTTGTAGTTGAGACAGGCATACACTACAAATATATATTTGTTTATATATATCTATATATAAAATACTTAAGTCGCTTGGCAGCTAAAGTTAGTGACAAATCTTACACTTGAATTCCATTTAAAAATACTTCCAAAACTATAAAAAAAAAAATTAAAAAAAACGAAAGCGAAAGAGAGAAAAGATAGTGAAACCATAACGCAGTTACTTAAGAGCGCAAGAGAGGGAGCTAGTTAGCGAGAGTGATGAACGGTAAATGAAATTTTTAAAGAAAAACGATATGAAAAACATGGCACAAGAATTTTTTTTGTGTGTGTGTAAAGGCTACATCTAAGTATTAAATATCAAATATGTTTTAGTTGTTAAGTTATAAACAAATTATTTATTTTGTCTCTCTCTGTGTTTGTGTGCGTGCGTGTGTGTGTGAGAGAGTGAGTGAGTGTGGTGGCGCCATCTAGCGGCCAGCAGGAGTGTACTAAACAAAATCTGTGTCTAGAACTAAAATTCTGTATTATTTCTGTTTCTGTATGAGAGCGAGCGTATGTGTCAGTGTGTATGTGTGTGAGTGTATCTGTTGTGCGTGTCTGTGTTAAGTGTATAAAATGTGAGAGCTGTTTAACAAATGCAAGTGGTGACAACTGAGGCGGGGTAAAGGAATTTTTTTAGAAAGAATCAAAATATTGCATTTATAACGCAATTGGATTATTTTTTGAAGTCTTGGACACATTTTTCTCATACTAAAAGGAAACCTTATATACATTAGACTCTAATTGAAGTGTGCCTAAAGAACTTTATATGAAATTTGGAAATTTGGCGAAAAAGAAACGAAACAAAACGAAATGAAATGATACGAAACAGAAATCAAAAAGCAAAAAGTGATCGCATCATCGATTATGTTCGATCGATAAGTGTTATCGCTGCAAATACATGAAACATTCTACATACAATTTTGACTTCTTTTGGTCTTTAGTGGAAACTAAAAAAAAAAAAAAAAAAAAGAAAAACAAAGAACTTTGATCGAAAGCGCTGCTTTGCTTTATTTTTATTTCTATTTTTATTATCATAATTTTATTTTTATTATTATTATTACTATTATTAGTCGTATTACGTTTATGTTTATCGCTATTGCTAGTAAATATAAAAGAAAACGTATGTAACTAAATGTCTCTGAAAGTCGAATGGATTTGCCCAAGCGCAACTATACGAGTAAATAAAGTAATATGTAAAAAAATCATTAAAAAAGCAAACAATTTTATTTTATTTTTGATTTGACTATATTTTCTTATTAGTTGATTATGTGTATATATATATTCCTATAGAGTCCTTATAATCTTTTTCTGTTAAATAAGATTATATTATATTTATGCTCATTCATTGAGTCTAAAGAGAGTAGATTCGTTCGTGTTATGTCTGTAGCTGTTCTGCAGTCTATCTGTATTATCCATGCTATCCAGGCTATCCATTCATCTGCCTATCGATCCAGCTATGCGGCGCTCTAGGCGTTCGTCTGTGCATTTGTCTATAAGACTGTCCATTAGTCTATTCTTCTGTCTTCTGTACGCTTGTCATCTGTCTGTCTGGCTGTCTGCCTGTCGATCAATATTTCTCTGTCTATCCGTTCGTATGTTATTCTATTCAGTCTATCCCATTGTCTGTGTGCAGAAAGAGCAAAGCATTTTGTCTCTATTGAAATATTGAATATATATATGTACATATCGTTCCCATATATAAAGAATATATCTTCCTATATCCCTTATATCAATCATACATGGAGGAAACTCTGCTTCCCTAAGAACAACCGCTTAAATTAACAAGCTTCCTTTAGAAACTTCCATCTATATAACATATTTTGTTTATTTGTTTCATTCTTGATGGAGTTTTATTTAATTTCGATCTAGTAGCAGCTCCGTTCTGGATCTGAGCAACAACTTGAGACTGTCCCAACGGCTTTTCAACAGCTTTCGGAAACGTTTTCGCATTGTCAATGCCCTCGAATGGCATTTCAATGAAAACAAATGAAATTATCTTAAGACACATATATCATATAATTATACATATATACGATATATATACATCTATATCATATACCCAAGACAAACTGTATACTTAACTCTAGCCTTAGCTCTTACCAAGTCTGATTTAATGCAAATGGAAGCAATCACTATGAATAAATGTTGACTAAATATCTCTAGATATTTCAATGTGTTTTTTATTCCACTTGGATTATCTATATGTAAATATATATGTAATATTGTACATAAGGTAAGTCCATAATGAATATTCCTATATATATTTTCAGAGCAAAGCAACTTAGGCATAAGATATGATCATACCATAGCAACTCTCCATTATCTTGTTCTTTTAATTTCAATATTCCTCCTATCCCATATCAATGCATAAATATTCTCTACTTTTATATACTTCAAGATTATTTCAATATCTTTTATCATTTCTTCAATATGGATCCAATTCAATCTAGAGTCTTTAAGACCTAAGTATACTCTTCTCATTACAGCTTGCTTGTTCCACTTCCATCATTCCTCATTTCACACTCCATGTTCCATTGTTTCTCCCTATTCTTCATTTCACAGTCCTCCTTCTCTGTTTCTTGTTATATGTTCCGCATTCCTCGTTCCTCATGGCACATTCTTCTTCGTTCCATGTTCTTCATTCCTCGTTCCTCATGCAGCTTGAGCTTGATCTTAGGCTTGGCTCTGGCCTACTGCATCGACATTTATCATTAAAATTATAATACGTTGTAATCTATAAGCTGAGAGAGACAGGCATACAGAGAGAAAGAGACAGAGAGAGAGAGAGCGAGAGATATATGATATGAATAGTAGATTAGACAAATGGCTTCTTCCATTGATTGCTTCGCATTGCATTTGCATGCGATTCGATTCGCTGCGTTGCGATGCGATTCGAAATTAAGATTCAAATTTTTGATTTCTAATTCGATTCGATTCGATTTCAGTGTCGTCGCTCCGGCGCTGAACAAGTTTGTTTTTTGTCTCTTTATTTTTTATTGTTTATTGTTTATGATTTTCTTTGTTTTTTTACATGTTTATAGGCTGGTCAAAAAAGGGTTTTATCTGTCTGGTATACCCTGGATGGAGTGAAAACGAGCTAGCTTAGTTGCGTGGAATTTGAATTTGAGTTTTTGAAAAGAAAACAAATCTGAAGCAGCTGGAAAGCAAAAGGGAATTATGGTGCTTGACTCCAAAATGTTCCTCAAGGTCTCTAAAATAAGGACTCGCTGAAAAGGAACTGTGATTGATGAAATATGATATCAAATTCAATTTAAATGGCATTACAGGGTATCTGCTGGTCGTGCCTAGCTGTGTTCTTTCATACTTTATGGGCCAGGCGCTCCCCTCAGCTGTCTGCGTGTCCCACTGCACCCCCCATTGACACCTCTCCCACCAGCCACCCGCCACCCGCCAGCCCCTGCCCCGCCCTTCTCACCTGCATTGATATTTTGTAGTTCAAGGTAAGTTGGCCAGTTGTTAATTGATATTTTATTTTCATTTTTTATCATTTTTATTTTAATTTAATTAATTTGTTTATTTTGTTCATCAAATTTTGTCTTTCGTTAGTTTTTGGCCAAAAGAACTTCTGGCCAAGAGTGGCATAAAGCTGATTAAGTCATGATCATTACGATTGGCATCAGTCCTATCATTACCACTATGATTAGCATTGTCATTAGCGTAATTATGATTAAAGTTTCGCCCGCGCCCAAAATATGATTTTTGTCTTCTTTTTTCAATTTTAAATGCAAATCAGTTCAAGGCCACGCCATAATGGCATACGAATCTACCAAATTATATAAATATATATATCTATATATGACACATATAGCTAAATATGTATATATATACACATATATATGTTAGATATGTATATGTAAATCTGGATATTTCTTCTTTTTTTGAGCTTTACATGCCGCATCTTGATTTGGTACTCGGGATTTACCAGCCGACGTGTTTAACAACAACAACAACAACAATTGCCCCAAAAATCAATAAATTAATTAATAAAAATTCATAAAAAAAATGAAAAAAAATTAAAAAAGGAATTAATAAATGAAATGAAAAGAAAAATGAAGTTGATGCTCGCAAAGAATGCTGCAGGCGAAAAGGTGCACACTGCCAGATACCCTGTGCAGAAGTTTTTCTTTCGAATTTTTTAATACATATTATCAAATTCTAGTAAAAGTCTAGGTTAAGTCTAAATTATACTCTCCACATGTAGACTTAAAGTCGAGTTTCGAAATACTCTCCAGTTATTAATTATTAAAGGTCTCCACTCTTAGCCTAAACTTCAAGTCTCCACTTCTACGCTGTTAATTTCCACTACTTGCCTTCATTTGTTGAACTGCAGTCAAGTCTCCATTTTGTATTCCGCAAATCTAAAAAGTCTCCACTTGTGAATTCGAATCTCTTCACTTTTCGCTGTGCAGTCAAGTCTTAAGTGAAGTCTCCACTTGTTATTGATGTTCAGCAGAGTTTAGCAAGTCTCCACGTGTTGATTTATAGCTAAGACATAGGAATCTCTCCCGCTGCCAATTTGCAGTCAGTTCTAAATGAAAATATGATTTTTATTTGATAATCTGAACTCAGAAAGTCTCCACTTTTGAATTTGCAGTCAAGTCTATAAGGTCTCCACTTACTGACTTACAGTCAGGGTTTGACAATCTCTCCTACTTAGAATATGAACTTTAGTCTACACAAAAGTCTCCAGAAGTTAAGCTGCACAAGAGTCTCCAGCATAAGAAAATACTTTTTGCCTTAAGTGTAGTGCTTATTGTAACTTCTCAAGCTACCCACTCCGCTCAATTATATGTTTACAGGGTATATACTAAAAAGCAACAACAACAAAATAAAAGCCTCGCTTCGGCCGACTGCGACGCGTCGTCGACAGCCGAAAGACCAAAGAAAACCTGTCAAAAGCCAACAGCTCGCGTCGGCAGCGCGGCCAACATGGGCAGCGGCCGCGGCAGCGACGCAGACGGCGGCAGCAATGACAAATTGGCTGGCAAACCAGAAGTGCGCCATGCACTCTTTGCATATAATTACGAACATGGTCTGTCCCGGCCCGTGCGCCACCACCCCCCGGCCACTGGCACGCCTTGCGCCTTGCGGCCTGCCTCGCCCCCTGCTGCTTGCGCCGCCGCCGACGCCGCCATTTACAGTTGGTTAGTTGGCTTAGGGCGGGCGGGCAGCAACCTGTTGTTCGTCGCTGGCGTCGCTGTGGCAGAAAAAAACAACAGATAACAGAAAAGAGAAGAAAACAACAACAACAACAACAACAACAACAACAACGACAACAGCAACTTCGACTGGCACTGCTGGCAGCCAGAAAAATATTGGATGGCCGGGTAGGTTAACTCCATGCACACGGCATAAGTAACGTTCAGTCAGCCTCTAGAAGTCGATCGTGATCGGTGGCTTAAGCTTAACTCCAGCGCTCAGCACTCTCAGTTGTGCCCCACACACACATCTACACACCAAAAGTCTCCACACTCACACTCACACACACTCACACGCACACTCAGTCCTCCCCAGTGTCTGCAGCCAAAAAAATAAAATCAAAAATCAAAAATATCAAAAATCGTCGTGAATTTTTTGTTCGTTTCGCGCGTTTTCAAATTCGAATCAAACTTTTTTTTCCAAGTTTTATAAATATTCACACACACACACACATACAAAATGAAGTACTTCAACATGTGAGTGATATACTTATATATATTTTTTAAATTTTATTTGCTTTTTTTTGATACTTTTTTTGCTGACGTGTTTGAAATATTTGAGAAAAATTTCAGTTTTGGATTTCATTTGTAGCCTTTTCGAATTGTGTCGAAATAGTCTTTAGCTAACACTGTCTAACTGGTAATGCCAGTGTTGCCAGCTATTCTTAAGCTTGCAGTCGAGGAGTTTCCATGGCAAGTCTCCAGCAGCAGACCCATGTAACTCGGGCACTGCCAGAGCTGGCGCTCTGAAATTTGGTATGCAGCATCTGGAGAGGGTCTACAGCGTATATATATCACAGTCGCACATATAATATATGGCATAATGTGTAATATGTGTGCACTTTGCCACTGTACCAAGCGCTGGCTCTGGGAATATCCTATGTAGCTGGTATTATATAGTATGATATCTCTCATATAGTGTGCATATCTAATATTTACTTAGTATTTCCATATATATCACATACTCGAACGGGCTACGCTGTGCATGCCCTTTTTCTTACAGTGTATTCTGAGGTTTCGTTGAAGAAATGAGAAGAAACACATACAAAATTTAAGTCCAGCTCTTTGCAGGGCATTTGCTAGTCGTGTTGTTGCTGTTTTTTTGTTGTTTTGCTTTTTATAATTTGGGCACGACTTGTTGCTTGAAAGTAGGTGCAACAAATGTGTGTGAACCGAATGCCTGAACTGAACTTTAACACGCCAACGTCTCAAGCAAAATGCCGAAGTTGATGATCATTTGTTGCTGTTGCTGATGTTGCTGTTGCTGATGCTATTGCTATTGCAGCAGTTGGCTTGTGACATTTGCCGGCACAAAGAAATGGCAAATGGCATTTCCCAGCTGCAATTGCCAGTTGCCAGTTGCCAGTTGGCTGTGAAAAGCGTCTGTCTGTTGCTGTCTGTCGCGCTGTCAGCGCATTGATTGAAAGAAATGTTTCAAGGTCGCCAGCTGATGCTGCCGCCTGGCGTCTGCCGTCTGCTGCTGCTGTGCCCATTGTCGTCTGTAGCAGCAGTTGGCTGCTGGGCAGCTGCATTGGATTAATTACCAAGCAATTGCAGTTGCAACTGTTGCTGCTGCTGCTGCTGCTGCTGCTGTTGCTGTTGTTGTTGTTGTTGTCTTATAAATTAACGGTTGCACTCTTAATGCAAGCTGACAGACACATGCATATATATACATATATATAATATGTATGTTAATCGCATAGCGCGAATTAATCACGCCAGCAACAACAACAGCAGCAGCAGCAGCAACAGCAACAGCAGCAGCAGACGCCAGTAACCAGCGCCAATTTGACGGCAAGATCAGGATTTAAATTTAGTTTCGCTTGCTTTTTGGGGTGTTGTAGCTTGTTGTTGTTGCTGTTGCTGCCGTTGCTGTTGCTGTTGTTGCTGCTGTCGTTTTACATGCGTTTCATTTCATTTTTGGCGCACACAAATCGCTCGCATTATGCAATATTATTTAAATAAGAGAGATCAGATCATGTGCATGCCAAAAAGCCAAACCAGAATACACACACACACACACATACATATATTTTAGTGGCTGTTGCGAGCCAAAAATACAAAAAAATATTTGTAGACAAAAAGACAATTTTTTGGTATTTTAAACTTATTTTCAAGGACTGTGCGAATTGGCAACAAGATGTGTGTGTGTGTGTGTGTGTGCATTTCATAAGCCAAATTCAATGTAAGCCAGCAACAACAACAGCAGCAGCAGCAGCAACATATAAAGAAACTGTAACACAAATCAAAAGACTCAGGCAACGAACTTGGCTTGGCTTGGCTTGCTGACTTGACTAACTGATTGGGCTGACTGCAGCAGCAGCAGCAGCAGCGGCAGCGGCGGCGAAAACAACACGTACACAATGCACCGTTATTGAACCCACTTAACGCGACAACAACAACAACAACAACAATTGTGCACGTTTTTCTTCAAGTCTTTGAAGTGTTCGTAATTGTGTTTTGAGCCATTAGAAACGCCTTAGCCAAAGACCACTATATATATGCACCTATATACATATGGCTATATATTTAGCTCTGACTATGGCTGACTCAAATTCCAGATATAGTTGGGCAATTAGCATAGTGACCCGTTTCGTATGGCTGAGGGCATGGCTATTGCCAATAAAATTCGCTTTTTATACCCTGAGCCCATTGAAAATGGGAAATCAGGGTATAATGTTTTTGTGAAAATGTATGTAACAGGCAGAAGGAGACGTCGCAGACCATACAAAGTATATATATTCTTGATCAGCTCGATGAGCTGAGTTAAAATAGCCCTGTCCGTCTGTCCGTCCGTCCGTCCGTCCGTCCGTCCGTCCGTCCGTCCGTCCGTCCGTCCGTCCGTCCGTCCGTCCGTCCGTCTGTGTGAACGCAGCGATCTCGTAAACCACAGAAGCTAGAGAGCTGAAATTTGACATGTATACTCCTGAATACCATACGCTATACGAGTTTTTTTCAAAAATTCGATAACTCTTCCCGTTCTCTTTTTATCGATAAATTTCGATAACTTTTCGTCTCTTTTACGTACCCTAAGAGCTAGAGACCTGAAATTCACTATGTAGATTCCTGTTGTGAATACAGACATTTTGTAATTTTTGGATTTTGGATGCCACGCCCCCTTCGACCTAAATTTGCGAAAAACGCATTTCAAATACTAGAGACTTGTGCTTCGGCACATACACACATATGAATAACATAATCATGCCCTGAAAGTTTGAATCAAAAAGTCCTGCTAGAAAAAAAGTTATTAAACATTTAATTTCGACAACATCAGCGTCTTGCAGCCCAAGCGCTGTCGCTACGTCAACTGCGCAGTTGGCAGAACGTGTGCTTGAGCGTGGGTCTGTGTGGTTGTATGTGTTGCTTGCAGTATATGTATATGTAAACTAAGCATAGCATATTTTAAGTATCTGCACTTCGCAGGGCTCAGGGTATCTCCTAGTCGAGCCGTCTCGACTAGAGCATTCTTACTTGTTTTTTAGCTGGTTTTCGTTGATGGCGTCATCGCCATGAACTAATTCCGCATATGCGAATCATAATCATGTGATATATATATATATATTTATATATATTTACGATATATATATATGTGTTTAAACAAAGCAAAAGTCTTTAAAGTGCTTTTGCAGCGTTGTTGATTGAGCTCTTCGAGGCGCTGACTTGAAGCGCAAACACTTTGAGTGAACCAAATGCTGCTATCAGGGCGCTAGTTACCCTGTAATATATATAAATATATATATATATGTATATATATATATTTACAGAATATCTGGCGGAAAAATGTAGAAATTTCTTCAAATTTGAATTATGTGTACTTATTACTTAATTATTTATAAATATATAATTTTTAAGATTAAAAAAAATTTTTTTAATTTCATGAAATATTTTTTTAGACTAAAAAATATATTTCAAAAAATTTTTTTTTATTTTTTTTAGAAATGTCTATATATTACTCAAATATAAGCAACCAATTTGAATAACTATTTCTAAAATTTATTTTTTAGTTTGAAAAAAGATTTATAAATCAATTTCAAACAGTTGGTTATTAATATTTAAAGTTTTTCTAAAATAAATTATTTTAGTTTTTGGTTAATACAATCACACAAATTGAAATATTTTAATGCATTAAAAAAATTAGAAACAATAAATTTAATATTTTATTTGATTTTCATTTTCGAATTAAGTTTTATTTAATTTGCATTTGCTTTTTGCATTTAAAATAACATATTTCATAATACATAAAAATTCAAATCGTATGAATTACGAAATGGAACCAGTTCGGTTCACAGGCAACCTAAGCTGAGCGTATAAGAGTGCGCGTATAAGTTGGTATAAGAGTGGAGAAGGCAGCTGTAAAGATGCAGCCAAAGTGGTGCTAGAGGGTATGTACTAGTCGGTAACCGCTGCTGTCAATGATGACGATGATTATGATGCTGCTGCTGGTGATGATTATGATAATGATGCAGCATCATTGAACAAGTGGTTCCGCCTTCCACTTATTGATTCTCGACAGCCTCTGCTTATCATAAATTTGCAACTAATGTTGCTCTTATATAACGAGGCTGGGCTGGGAAATGTGTGAGTGTGAGACAGTATGTGTGTCTGTGTACCATTGTCTCAAATAGTTTTTGCCGCCTCCCCGCTCCAGCTCTATAAAATGCCAAAAAGCAAACCGGTTGAGCCCAAAGCCAAATGTCATATAGACTTGGGCATGGCTTGACTTGAATTTCGATTAAGAAGTAAGCAGAAGCAGCAGCAGCAGCAACAGTTATTGATTCCAGGCACGCCAGCAACACGCACCCACAACAACAACAGCAGCACGCCTTTCACCTTTCCATGAGGCTGCGATTGCATAAGTCCAATTGAAATGCAAAGAGTCTCGCTTGGACATGCCCCAACACAGTTGACCCTAATCAATGCGAAAAGATGCAACCCGGCGGCAGCAGCAGCAGCAACAGCTAACGGCAATTGCAGCTGTTGTCTGGGCGGTTGTGGGCTGTGGGGCGTGGCTGGGGCCTCTCCCTGCTCAGGCAGCGAGTTGCATTTGAATGCAACTGTTTTGTGGCTTGCACATTTTACCGTTATTAGCCAACAGCAGGCGCGCATTTAAATTTATTCTGGCTACGAGCAGCGAGCAACAGGTTTTCGCTGCGGCCGTTGCTGTTGCTGCCGTTGCCTTTTGCATAAGCACCTGTTGCACAAAGGGGAGGAGTGGGTGGTGAGGGGGGAGCTGCACCTGCATCTGTATGTGTGTGTGTGGGAGTGGGTGTGGGTGTGGGTGTGCCTGCTGTGTGCCAGGCAGAGCTAACCTTAGCCTATGCCTACGCCTAAGCCTGGACCCACAGGCCAGAAGTATTTCCAAACAAGTTCGCTGCCTAAGTCTTTTGTTTCTGCGCTAAATTAAAAATTTAAAATCGAAAGTGAATAAGAGAGAAAAAAACGAAACAAATAAACAAAAGCAACAAAAAATGTGAACAAAATAAAAGCGAAAACCCGTTTAGCTGACCTTTAAGCATTAATAATTGTTAGCACAGCGCAGGCGCTAAAAGAGGAAGAAGCAGCAGCCGCAGCCGCAACCGCAGCCTCAGCCGCAGCAGCAGCCGAGGCATACATATCTTTATGGTCTAACCGATATGTATATATGTATATAGCAGATAGATATAGTTATGTATGATACGTGTTTTTTTTCTCTTGTTTGCCGTTTTTTATTAACCAAGTCCGGTTCAGGTTCTCAGCACAACCCGTTCAACCAGACTGAAAAGATATCATGCATATATAAATATATATGATATATAAATACTATATATATATATATATCTCTCAGAGATGGCAGCTAATTGAATATGGGGGAATTTCAATTGAAATTGTGCCTCGTGCTCGTTGGGCAACATATTTCGGATTGCGAACGGCGAGCTGACAGATTTGATTTAATTTTACTCTTTTTTTTGAATATTGTTTTGGAGGGTATACAAGTGATACATGAGCATTAAAGTTGAATGATGAGAGTATATATACTTGATATATGAGGATATATATTCTGGAGCTAAGTTGCTCTAGCCAAGACTATTCCTGCGTCTGTCTGTCCGTCCCTTTGCCTGTCTTTTATTGTAACCTATGATAGCTATAGATTTGTGTGATAGCGTAAATGATGTCTTAAGAAATGGATAGATTTGATATATTTGTAATTTTAGATAACTATGTCCAAATCGGAATGAAAACTCATTGCAAATAGTTCAGATAGGGTATGTGCTAGTCATGTATTGCCGACTCTGACAAGCCAAGCCGGCTTACAGCAACCAAACATGCTTGCAAACATACATATACACAGATGGCTTATATATTTCTCGTGTTTTTAACCTCAAATATCAAACATAACCTGAAACTATGACCAATTCTGCAGACATAACCTCTATTAACTGAGCATTGCAATGCTTATAAATTCTTGAATGCTGCGCAAAGCATTTGTCATTCAACAAATCAAATATTTGCAAAAATCACGTTTTTTAGCTTTGCATACCGTCAACCTTCTACATAACCTCAAAATGCATTTTAGTTCCTCAAACCTTCAATTCAAGTTTTAAAGACGTTTCTTTTTCTTCTACATCTCTTTATCGTTTAATCAAAGTCTTAGCTTAGTGCTCATAACCTCAAATCTTCAGTATAACCTTAAAGTGCTCACATAACCTCACAATTATAATTAATTTGAGTTTTTCTTCTTCTCTTCTATAGTTGCCTGCTTTTCATTATCTGCGCACTGTGCTACGGCCTGGTTGCCGCCCAGGAGGAGGGAGCGCCAGCTGGCAACGCTTCGCCGGCGAAGAGAATCGCCGCACTGCGTCGCCCGGTGGGCAAGGCGGCTAAGCCAACGACAACGACAACTGCGGCGCCGGCCAGCGACGATGGCGCCGAGGAGGACGAGTACAATGAGGAGGGCGGCGCCGGCGCTGGCGACCATGGCAGCCAGTATGGCGATGAGCAGGAGGAGGGTGGCGTCAGCTCTACGACCACCACAACGGAGCCGCCCAAAAAAGTAGGCCCCGTCATCCGGCCATTCCGCTCCAACGATGATTTCCTCAACTCGCTGAAGCGTCGCCAGCAGAATGCCAAGAAGCATCGCAACGAGAAGACGCCCGCCAACAAGCCAGCTGCCAAGAAGGCCGACGAGGAGGCCGCCGACCATGAGGAGGCTGCCAGCGCCCAGGCACCCGCACCGGCTGCACCCGCCGCTGGCCCCTCCAAGGGCTACAAGGGCAATTCGGCACGTAAGTGTGATGTTGAGTCCCAGATCCTTGACAGCAATTTTAACATTTTGCTTTTCCAGTGAATCGTCGCAAGCTGACGAAGCCCGTCAAGGCGGAGCCGGAGGTGGACGCCGCTGCCGAGGAGTCGGAGCAGCAGCAAAAGGAGGAGGAGCCAAAGCCCAAGCGTCCGCTCAGCAGTCGCCTGGCCTTGAGGAAGCGCAACTAAGCTAACTTACATGCATACATACATCTACACACTTTTTTAAGGCACTGTAACTTAACAGTTATGTTACACACTCTCTCTCGCTCCCTCCTTCTCCCCTCTCTCCCTCTCTGTCTGCCTCTTTCGCTCACATGCATAGCTAGCCCAAGGACGGCTCAAGCCTGGCCTGCTAGCATGCATACATACATATAATATAATCAGCTGACAAGCACACACACTGTCTCTCTCACACTCATTGCTAGCTAAGGGCAGCTCAAGCTCTGCCTGTTTAGTTTTTAGTACATTTTTTTTTCAACGTGCGGCGCTAGTGCATGTGTGTGTGCGTGTGCCCCCGTGTTGTGGCAAGATTTATTTATGTATTTTATGCACAACACTCACACACACACAAACATGCACAGCTCATCACACACGCACACA
This sequence comes from Drosophila peninsularis, assembly GCA_035047485.1. NCBI lineage: Eukaryota > Metazoa > Arthropoda > Insecta > Diptera > Drosophilidae > Drosophila > Drosophila peninsularis. The sequence continues at coordinate 4,599,604 of JAWNPN010000042.1, forward strand.
CTCACACATACACCGCAAACCTTTTCCCACTTGCCTTTGTGCGCTTGTATTTGTGTATATATATTTGCATTGGAATATTTATAGCTCATATATCAGCGCACACACACACACACACATTTATTTCACTTAAACAAACTAAAATAATGCCTAAAGCAACAACAACAACAACAAACAACCATTACAAATAAAAAATATGACAGAACAAAAATATTTTTAAACAAAATTTGTGTATTTGTTTTAATGTTGATGTGTTTACTTTGAAACGAATCGGTTTGAGCGGGCTTGAAGCGACTCAGGTCCGCTGCTGCCTCCAGCGCAAATGCAGCAAGGCGAACCGGTTGCAACCGGTAAAACAGTTTCTTTTTAAACCAGCGCGCCAGCCATGGCCGTTTCAACTAGAACGAACTTGTGCAACGGATAGATATAATATATAGATATTTGTGTAAATATGAAAATATAATATATAAATATATATATGTACACCATCTATCTATATATGAAAACAAGACAGAAATTTCTATTTTGGCTTCTCCTTCAGCTTTGTCTCTATCTTTCCTGTGCATATATACTTCACTCAGGTTTTGGTTAGGATCTCATCTAATTTTTTACAAATTTGAAAAAACCAAAGCACAAATGATATTTTAATTTAGCTCCAGCTCAAAAAGTTGTGTATTTTCAACATGAATTTCGAAATTTTCAGTTCGGTTTTTCAAATTTCAAGCATAAACCAAACCAAGCAGCATCTACTGAATGAATCAGTATGAAAACTCCATTTAAAATCTCAAATATTTGAAATTCTTCCTTGAATAATTTTCAAAATTAAAAAAAAAACAAATTTCGTTTCAATACCTGTGTGTATTTTATTTGTTAATAATTACAGAAGACTGTAAAAAAAAATCAGCTTAAAATGGAATTTGTTCCAATTGTCTGTGGGTTAGGGGAATGTATTTCTTCTGCTTCTTCTTCTTCTTTTGTGTTTTTTTTTTTAACAATTATGAAAACCGTAAACTCTCGGCAAACTTTAAAAAAATGTAAAAATTTTGTATAATCAAAACTTATGTATGATATAAATAATTGCTATACATAGGGCTATATATATGTATATGTATATGTATGCATATAATACATATATATATATAAATAACTATATAGAAGTTGCTATTCGTTGAATGTGAGCAATATATATATAAATATATATTCGCATGATTCGTTGTCTCTCTTTTCAATATATTCGAACAATGTATATATATATATATATATATATATATATATATATATATATATATATATATAGGGTATATATATTATTTGGAACAAATAATATTCATAATTGTGTAAAAGCATTTTTTATATATTGACAAGAATTTTGCCCGCTTTCTGTTGAGTTTAAAATTTGCATTGAAGTCGAATTTGGTTTGCAAATATATGTATAATATACATATATATATATATATATATATATGTATATATATGTATATATATGTATACAATATTTGAATATTTCAATGTTTCCTAGTCACAAGGCACATTTCGTTCGAGCTTAGTTTTAGAGACATAGACATAGATCAAGTTATAGATAGAGATATAGATTGTTATCTATTATTATAAATTACAAATTGGGGGCGTGGCTATGACTTATAGAGCGCTTTTAATAAAAATATGTTTACCTTCTATATATATATATATAAAATATTTGCTGTAGCCAACATCAAATGCTTAACAGAATTTAAACAAATAAAAGATGAGAATGGATAACGGATAACGGATATGGATATGGATATGGATATGAATGAGAGTGTGTGTGTGTGTGTGTGTGTGTGGGATGTTATGGGCGTGGCTGGTTAACAGTTTAAGTAGCAATTGCCGTGTAGCCGTATAAAAAACGAACAAAATATGGAATAATACTACAGTTAAGTGGAGCTTGTAAACTAGAAAGCAGAAACAAGGGTAGCAGCGGGAGCAGGCGTGGGCGCAGCAGTCGCATCATCCTCGTCGTGATCAGGTGTGATGCCTGGAGTTGCGCATGAGCGGTACCAAGAGAGACGGTGGTCCCGCTTGTCGCAGAAATGGATGAGCCAACAGCTCGGCGGCCGTGGCACGCTGTGCCGGATCCCGGACGAGCATGCGATCCAAGAACGATTGCAGACGCGGCGACACCTTGTGGGCGTTCTTCAGATTGGGCGGCTGCATGTCCCGAATGCGTCGCATCGCCTGCAACGGTGGCTCGTTGAAGAACGGCGGCTCGCCGTCCACCATTTCGATGACCATGATGCCCAGCGACCAGATGTCCACGTCGGGGCCGTATGGCAGACGTGAAATGACCTCCGGCGACATCCAGTACGGTGTTCCAACCAAAGACTTTCGCTTGGGCAGCTCCTGCGACACTTGCGCGCAAAAACCAAAGTCCGACAGCTTCACCCGACCATCGGCGGCCAAGAGTATCGAATCGGATTTGATGTCGCGATGGATGACGCCCTGTTTTAAGGGGAAATCTGATTAGTATAAGGCCGGATTGGATGTATATAGGAGGAGTGATCCTATCTTTCTGTCTCTCGCCCTTAAACTATTAGTGTAAATTTCTCTCTCTCTCTCTCTCTCTCTCTCTCTAGCTATCGCACTGTCAAACCTTAGTATATTCCTATATAGGGAACTCTCTTTCCCTGCACGTCTGTCTCTCTTACTTATATATGTTGCTATTTTTGTTTATCTCTCGTTTCTCTGTGATTCTCTCTGTCTCTCATTTTTTTCTATGTCTGTTTCTATGTCTTCCCTCGTTCGTTCTCTTCCTCTAAAGCTCTCTCTATCTCTCATTGCATATTTCTTAGCTCTCTCTCTCTCTCTCTTTGGGTCTGTACCTTTCTCTTTTACTCTCTCTCTCTCTCTATCTGTTTTTTTGTATCTCTTTCTCATCCTCTACATTTCTCTCGCCCTCTCTGCGTCTCATTCTGTATGTGCCTCTCTTTGTGTATCTCTATATATGAGTCTCCTTCTCCGTTTCTCACTCTCTCCCCTCTGTAATTCTCAATCTCGCTCTCTCTATGTCCATTTTCTATCTTTCTCTTTCTCTCTCTTTATGTCAATTATCTCTATATATATTTCTCCCACCTACCCGCTATCTCTCTCTCTCATACTCTCCGTTACATTATCTCTCCCTCTCTTTCTTTCTCTACAGAATTCCCCTTATCAGTAAATCAAATTGTTAAGAAATCGCCATTTCTCATAGTTATCCCAACAATTTAATATATATATATATATATATATACATAGATATACATATATATATATATAGCTATATACCACATGTGGGCAAATATACAATATGAATGTGACAGACATAAATAGAAATACTTGAAGAGCCGCCTGGTTAAGCCTATTATTCACACTCAACTGAACTTCTGTGTGCAGACAAAGGTTTGGGTCAGCGAAATTTGTGGCTGGCCAAAGCACGTACCGCCCAGCCAGGTAACCGCCCAACCCAACCCAACCACCCATCGCCCACCGGCACGACCGGCCAAGCGCCCACTTAACAGGCTATCGCATTACCTATGCGACGGGCGACATTTGGAAATGGAAATGGAAATGGAAACCAAACCACAAAACGTCGCCAAAGAAGAAAGCGCAAAAGAACTAAAATAGAAAGGCATTGAAAGGGGAGGGCAGAGAAGAGATAGAGAGAGAGAAGTGAAAAGGCATTGGGCGAGGCTTTTGGCTGACAACTTGTCCAACTTGGCCACGCTGGTCACGCACCTGTGAATGCAAATAGGCCAAAGCTTTGAGGCATTGCTTGCAAACGGTGGCAATTTGCTCCTCATCCATGCGGGAATGCGTGACAATGTCGGTGAGTGCGCCGCCCTCCAGATACTCCATGACCACCCAGAGCTCGTCGTTGACCAGAAAGCTGGAGTAAGTCTCCACGATATTGGGATGATGATAGTCACGCATGATGACCACCTCGTTGAAGAGCAGCTCGCGTCGCTGCTGCTTGCGCAAATCCATTTTCTTGACAGCCACTTGACGACCTAAGGATGGAGAGGAGGGAGGAGACCAGTTAGTACATACTCGGAGTCAGTTATCCGACTTAGAGCCACTCACCTGTTGACTTGTCGGTGGCTATGCACACCGTGCCCGTGGAGCCCTCGCCGATTTTGTTAAAGTGCTCGAGATTCTCGCGCGGATCTCCGGCGGAGACAACCATTTGCAAGGCGGCACGGAACTGCTCGTGCGTGAGCCTCTGCTCCTGCTTTGGTTGCGCCTGTGCCTGGGCCTGGGCAGCCAGCGCGGCGGCGGCAGCATTGCCACTCGAACTAGAGCTGGCACGCGATGCTGTGGCTGCTCCTGTTCCTGCTGCTGCTGCTGCTGTCGCTTGCTTGTTGGCATGTGGATTCTGATTTGGTTGTTGCTGGGAGGCAGGATACATGGGATAGCTTTGACCATTGTTGTTGTTGTTATTGTTGTTGTGATGCGAACTGGCCACGGAGCTAACGGGCGACGTCTGCTGCTGCTGTTGCAGCTGCTGCGGCATGCGGAACGGATCGGTGCGCACAGCCAGCGGAGCCGTCAGCCCGCCATTGGCATGCGGATGCGGATGCGGATGTGAATGTGTATGCGAATGGATGTGCTGACTGGTGTACAAAAGATTGTGTGGCATTGGTTGCTGGAGTTGCTGCTGCTGCTGCTGGAGCTGCTGGTGCAGTTGCTGTTGCTTGAAGCCCGGCGTGGGTGTGCCGGCGGGCAGCTCCTCCTCGGGCACAGCGGGCGGCACGTTCGCCACTCGACGCACACGCGGCGGACTGGAGCTGCGCAGCGAATTGGAGCGGGCCACATGCGATGTCTTCGGCAGCAACTGTTGCTGCTGCTGCTGCTGCAACATGGCCGGATTGTTCATCATCAGGGCGCTGCTGCTGCTGCTGTTGAGCGATGTGGTGTCCGCCTTGTTGTTGTTGTGGTGCGGACGCACAATCGTCTTCAGATCCAGTATCTCGGTGGGCGTGATCTCCGAGGGATCCACCAGGGGCAGCGGGCGGTTGCTGGACTTCAAGATCTGATTGTTGCCCACTATGGAGGCCCACTGCAATGGCAAGCCGACATATTTATTCTCCCGCTTGTCGAAGCCCGTGTGCACGCGATGCTCGAAATTGCTGGGCATCGAGATCAGCGGTTTCTTCTTCTTCTTTGTGAACATTTTTGCTTGTTCCGTTATTATGGCGCCGTCAATTGCAATTGCCAGGGAGTTGCTAGTTCCCTCGTTCTCTCTCGTTTGTTGACTTTTCTTTTACCCGCCCTTTTGGCTGGGCCCGTCAATAGGCGACGACAAAGTCTTTGGCCACACTAACACATAGGCACGTACGACGCACACAAACAGACACAGACAGGCACACGCACACACAGTCGCACTCGGGCGCATACACAAACAGACAGCGACGGATGCGATTTATGTGGATTTCGTGTTTAGGCGCTTTCAATCGACTTTCACATGCACAATTCGCATGGTTTAATTCAATGCTGGATTTATTTATCAGTTAACATAAACACACATTACACCAAAAAACAAATAAAAAAACAAACAAACACAATTTGAAACCTAATAAAAATAAACTTAAAAACTTATTAATTGCCGATGCTAGCAGTTATCGTTGGCTCTGTTGCTACGAGAGAGCTGCAAAACTATCGTTTAATGCCCGCGATACTATCGCTAGTATGACCCAAATATGTCTTGTACGATAGTGGAGAAGCACATTTAGTGTATTCCCATGGACAGCATTTTGCAGCACTGGGCAAACGCTTGAAACGACGGTCACACCTAAACGCGCTAGCATTTACACTAACTTGATTTGCAAATAATTCTTTTCCAAATTTTATAAAGAAAAATGTCGAAGGCACATCCCCCAGAGCTGAAAAAGTAAGTAACTGTAGCGTGCTGGCTAGAGTGTGATTGTGTGTGCTAACTGTTCATTTCTATCTTTGTTAACAGATACATGGACAAGCGAATGATGCTGAAGCTGAATGGCGGCCGCGCTGTCACCGGTATTCTGCGCGGCTTCGACCCGTTCATGAACGTTGTGCTCGACGACACAGTGGAGGAGTGCAAGGATAATACCAAAAACAGCATTGGCATGGTGGTCCGTATAGACGTTAGGCTAATTTTAATATTTACTACAATGCAACATTTGTCTCTTTTCAGGTGATTCGCGGCAACAGCATTGTCATGGTCGAGGCCCTGGATAGAGTCTGATATCGCATCTCTAAAGCACTTTTATCCACGCAGTTGCCTGCACCTTCGATAATTTGCTATTAGAGATACATCCGTCGGATAATGGTTAAATGTAAACTATTTAACAACACACAAACTAGTCTTAAGCATCTATAATGAAAACATTCATAAATAAATTTACGGTAAACCAACCTGATAAACTGAATATTGTGTATACATAAATATTTGTATATGTATATATAAGTTTAAGTTCCAACTAGTTTAGATAACTTATACATATCATTTACCATGTATAAAACCCTATTAGGTATGCATAATCTGTGACGGATGCTATATGGCATATAATATATATATGTGGCGCTCTATACATGCCAGATAAAGTATATATTCTTTATAGCAGTTCCGGCTCAGCATCAGGAACTGATGCCATTCAAAATTTGTATCTTGGCATTGATGACGCATAATAGGCCAAACCTCTTGCTAGTAGTAGGCGTAACAGTAGTACCTTTTACATCCGTAGCATATCTGGATTATTATATTGTCTATATACTTTTTAAGGCATGTTCTGATTGGGCTTACATGTGGCCCATGAGAGATATGTATATGTATAAATTAAGATACAGAGATATATATATTCTTATATATATATATATATATCTTATATATATATATATATATGTATTCTTGATACAGATGATCATCAAACAGTCTAGCTGGTCCACGATATATATACCTTATGCAGATGGCCATCAACTGGCCATACTGATGTGATACATATATATTCTTGCAACTGATGTGAGATATATATATTTCGTTTTCAAGATTATCCTTTGCTAACCGGTTGTTCGGGTTGCATAGACGGATGTCTATATCGTCAAACGAGTTTGATATAGATTTTGAATATATCAAGATTCTTTGAGATATGGAATATATAAACTAGATTCTATAATCTGTAATACAATGTTTAACACTATTAGCTATACAAAATCCATATACTTCTATCAATTCCTCTGCGTACTATACACAAATTTGGTTTGGAATAGATAGTTCTTGGTCTTCACTATTAGCAAAAGACTTGACAGTACGTACTCTATATCGTATGATACTTCAGAGGTAGTAAACATCATAGTATCTTTCGCTTTCTCATTAGGCTGCATTCACTGCCGTGACTCTTATGGCCAGCTAGATCAAGAATACATATAGACAGCTATAGAGATCTTAACGTCACATAGACAAATTGCTTAAATGCTTTACAATAGATTCTGATTGAGTCAACTATAAAAGCTTGAACTGCTAATACATATTTGGACTTCCAGATTCTTGACTTCTTACAGCTAGCCCAATTACACTTTAACCTTCAACGCTGTTGGCCCGGCAAATGAAACGCTTTGGCACATGTCGAGATTTGTTTTTTAGACTTTTGTGAATTTTTTTATATTCTCGCCCGCATTTGCTTTTGTGTGTGTGTTTGCAAACAAAGAAAACACTTAGATTACAAGTCTAAAATAAAGGTTTTGTATTTTTTATAGACTTCTCGTCGCGTTGTCCACATATCAGAATTTACTTGGAAATAACAATGGGGCCCGTTTGCTTGGCAGCGTCGCGCTGCTTGGCGACGATCTGATTGGCAATGCGATCCAGATCGCGCTGTCCAATCGAGCTCAGTTTGCGGCCACCCTCGGGGTGCTTCTCAACCAGGCGGGCATGCTCGAGAGCCTGCAGTGCCTTGCGGGCAGCACCGTCAGCGGCGCGACAGAAATGAGAGGGATGCACGCCGTTACGCTTGCGTCCACCGTAGATCTTTGTGATGGAGCCAACGCCAGCTGGACTGCGATGATAGAGATGACGCAGAATGGAGGCGCAACGCACATAGAACCAGTCGGGATCGTAGGGTGCCAGCTCCTTGAATTTGGCTGTCTTGATGATGTCCATCTGGTCGGGCACCTTCAATTTGCCAGTCCTAAAATATGCAAAAGTTAATAAATCTATTCGATAAATACAAACAAAATGCGCATTTGTGAGGTTAGGTCTACACACACACACAAAACACACATAGAAAATATAGTGTTGTGTAGCGGGCCGCATGAGACTCACTTCTTAAGGAAAACAGCGACCGCCTTGGTAACGGCATGTTGGTCAATATCCTTCACTGTGACACCTGGCATCTAGAAACAAATAAGCACAAAAACAAACATTGTATAAAAAAAATTCAGAGAAAACACGTTGCTGTTCGCGAACGCGAACGCGCACACACACACGCACACATGCAAACAAAGACAACAACATTTAGCGAATCTCAAATTTAATTGCTTTTCATGTGTTTAAGGCAAGTTTTGCAGTTTTTAATGATTTTAATTGCAACATTCACTCAGTCACTTTAGTGGACACGCTTTTTCATTTATTGCTGGGCTTTTGCGGCAATATTTTGAAAACTAAAAAAAAATTATTTGAGTAAACGAACGCGAGCACTACCTTGCTAGTCAAAGTCAACCGGAAAAAAGAACAAGACGCTCGAAGTTGGCTGCGCTTATTGTGGTTGACAAGGCTGCCACCTAATCGTAAGAAATTTTCAGTGCTGTTAATGAATGCTGTAAGTACTGGCACATCGATAATTATAAGCAAAGTATCGATATTTCAAATAATTGAAAATATGAACGTATTGAATTCTGTTCCTTTATTGAGAATTAAATTTCACAAAAAAAAAAAAACCAAGCCGAAGGCCTCAGTAGCCAGCGCTTTAGTTATCAAGTTAGCTTTAATTTTAATTATAGGTAACTTTAGTAAATAAAATAAAAATAAAAAAATTTCATAAAATGAAAAAATAAATTTATTTTTGTTTGTTTCTTTCTTTTCTTGCAGTCGTCCTTCTTATGGACATGATTATGACTATAACCTTATTATTTATTATTAATTATTATTAACCTATTTGTTTCGACATATTTAAAAAAATAAAAAAAAATAAATAAACGTGCTTGCTATATTACTTTTCCGTACAATCGAATTTTAACCAAGTGGATGCAAATTCTTTGGCCTTGGCTAAGGCTTTCGTATTCTTGCGAGGCTTGCGCCACGTATTGGGTTTCAGCTCCAGCATGCCACCAATAATTTCCTAAGTACATAAAAAGAAATTAGTATATTTTTCATATTAGTGGTGTTCATTTTAACCAACCAGAACAAAGTGAGGAGGGAAGCGGGCCTCCTCCTCGATTACATGAGCATATCCCATATCCATGCCAAAGTGGACCCACAAGTAGGGCATTCCAATTGGTACCGCAGTACGCACAGACTTGTCCTTTAAGATAATGAGCTGCATATTTTGCGACCAATCCCTCTCCGACTCCTCTATGGCCTTCTTGAAATAGAACGGAGCCATCTCGCCCTTAGATTGCGGTATCGGGATGCAGTGAACGGCCAAGTGTGGGTTCTTGTTCAGTGTATTAGCAAGCTCGTAGAATATCACATCCTTTTTCTGACTGGCAAACATACGAGTCAATGCTTTACGAAAATTAGTTATTTCCTCCCAAACATCCTCGTCGAGTAATGTGCAAGCGGTAACATGCTGCATAGTTGTAATTATAAAATGATCCTGTTGTAAGCCCAAATAAACAGGCATCGTCAAATATGTTTTGGCGGCGACGGATAGCATATATTCCTTCTTCAGCTTTGGCGAATCAAAGCATCGCTCGCAGTCGTCCAAAGTATTATACAGCTTCCGCTGATCCTTGCAAGCCTGCCTCATCTTATACTGCTCGGCATGGACGTCGTCTACAGTCTTGCGAATGCTATCCAGGAATGCGCCTTCCTCATCATCCTTGCCTTTCTTCTGTTTGTCAATCATCTTTACAAATTGCAGGTTATTTTCTCCAGCCGAAGTTTGTCGTTCACGCTCAAACTGAAAGGGATACAAAGCTTAGGATATATGGGTATACAGCTAATATATAAATATGTATGTCTAACCATTTGGCTCAGAGTATATTGATCGTCATCCCTGAAATAGCGAATACGTTGTCCATCAGCTGCATGTGTTTCCACCTTCTTCATTTTCTTTTTGGTATCCACTTTGCCAACAGCAGCTGTTGAAAGTGGGCGCGAGTTTCCTTTACGATCGGTTCGAGTCAGCAGCATGTGCTGGTTCTGCTGCTTGCCTTTGGAGCTATGTTTGGTGCCTGAGCTCGCCAGGTATAAGTTTCGCATTTTGCGTGCGTTTTCCAGCTGGGCGTTGAGCGCTGCGGCCAAATCCACATTGCCCTTGAGCTGAGCTTTGATGGCCTTGGCGGCCAAAGCATTGATTTCGGCGTCTGTCATAAGTTTTCGCTCGGCGCCCTCCTCGTCTGAGCATGGGGCCGACGATGCCGATGAGTCTGATGATAAATCTAAATGTCCCGAATCGTCTTTACCGAAACTAAACGTATTCGGCATTGGCAGGTCTTTATGCTTTTGCCAGTTGCGTGCGTTTGGCTTTCCAGCGCGTCCGCCGGCGCCATCCTCGTTTTCCTTTGGCTTCTGGAAACCGGGCATACCGGTGCCATTGCTCTTCCAGTATGGATTCAACTCCTTCCCATTTTTAGCCGGATCGTAGGCATCGGTCTTAGCCTTGGGCTTCGGTGTCACCTTCCGTTCTTTGCCGAATGTCCTGAAGGAGACATCCGAGCTGTCCATCCAGGTGTCACGCTGCAGTGGTTGAATCGGAGAACGCATTGGGGAACGAGCCCGCTTCCTTTTTTTGTCTTCATTTCTATTGCATTCCGAATCACAGCTGGAGGTCGAGCTGGAGAATGACTTAGAGATAGGGCTGGCGCTGGCGCTGGAGCCAGAACTCGAGCTTGAGCTAGAGCTGGAGCTCGAGCTGGAGTTGGAGCTATCGCTATCACTGGAGCTACTGCTACTGCTGCTTTCATATTTGCGCTTCTTGTTGTGGCTCTTCATCGGAGATGGCGCCTTCTTCTCTTTGTTGCCCTCCTTCACATCCTCCTTCTTCTTGTCTAGTTTCTTGGTCTTAGTATTGCCTGCGTTGGCCAGCTTGTCTAACTTTGCGGCCACAGTTGGCAGCATTTTATTTTCACCGCTGAGCGCTTGTTTCTTTTCCTGCTTAGCGCGGGCCTCAGCAAGGGCTTTGGCCTAGGGCAGAATGTTCGTTATTTGCGGCAAATCGTTTTCATGTTTTTTCATTTTACTTACTTCTGCTATTTTTGCATCGCGAGCTTCGCGTAGCTCTTGACGCGCCTTTTCTTTTTTTTGAGCACTTTCAAATTTGACACGATCCATTTTTAACGTACGTTTTCAATAAAATATGAACTTATTCACTTTCAATAAAAATTAAGCCTTCCTTCAAACGTTTGCTTTGGTGAAAAAAAAATCACAGCTGATTCGCTAGCTATTTATCGAAGCTTACCCTTCAAATTTCTAAAACCACGTGAATGTAATGAAATCTTACGTGACCTTAAATTTTAGGATTTTGGGATTTTGGGATTTTGGGATTTTGGGATTTTGGGATTTTGGGATTTTGTACGAAGGGACTAAGGCCTATTTACTTTCAAGGAAAATAATCCTCTCAACTATCGCCAAACTATCGATAAGCCATAACGGATGGTGATCTGCCTATCAATAGCGCGATATGCGTCAATCAGCTGTTGCCATTTTGTGGCTTGTTTTTTGTTAGGAATATTTATTGCCGTTAAGTAAAAGAAAATCATATAAACTATATTATGCCTCTGTACGAAAGCGTCATGCAAGAGAAACCGCCAATTGTCCTAGACATTGGCAATGCGTATACCAAGTAAGTGCAACGATCGTAAAACGAAAACAATTCTGATTTGCTGATGATATCATCGCTTTTTCCATATTTACAGGCTCGGCTTTGCAGCGGAATCTCATCCACGTAAAATAATACCCACGGAGGTGGTGCTGACCACAACCGGGCAGACTAAGCTGCTCTTTGACTATGCTGGCACTGAGGAGCTATACGACCAAATCGTTGACTTCCTCCAAACCATTTTCTTTAAGTAACCCATTTGACAGCTATTCATTGTAAAATAGTTTATTTAATTGTTAACTGATTTCAGGCACCTGCTGGTCAGTCCCAAGGAGCGCAAGTTTGTGATTGTGGAGAACATATATGGACAGACCATTATACGAGAAACACTCGCACGTGCGCTCTTCATACACTTCGATGTCTCCTCGGTGCTCTTTGTGCCTGCCCATTTGATTGCGCTGTCCACGTTGGCCGTGCCAACGGGCCTGGTCGTAGACATTGGCTACAGTGAGACAACGATCATGCCCGTGTTTAGTGGCGTACAGATTATGGCTGCCTTTAAGGATCACAACTACGGGAGCAGCGCCGTGCAAGAGGAGATCAAGCGGCAGCTGCTGGCAACGGGCGTCAAGGAACGATTGCTAACGCCCAGCGTCCTGGAGGATATCAAACTGCGCACCTGCTTCGTGACTAGCTTTGAGCGTGCCAACCAAGAAGAGAAGCAACCGCCACCCGACGTGGAGTACGGCATCTGTGATGATGACGCCGTCATTAGCATTCCCGGCAGCCTGCGTGAATCTGTCTACGAGCTGCTCTTCGAGCAGAACAACGAGCGGGACAGCTTGCCGCATTTGATACTGCGCGCCATACTCGAGTGCAGCATGGATGTGCGTCGTTCCCTGGTGGAGAGCATCTTTGTAATCGGCGGCGGCGCCATGGTGCCGGGTCTGCTGGCCCGACTCAAGCAAGAGCTGCAGCATCTTCTGGCCAACGACAGCTACTATGCCAGCCGTTTCCACGGCCAACTGCAGTTCAAGTTCTATCAGGCGATTGGCAAACAGAATTTCACAGCCTGGCTGGGCGGCTCGCTGTGTGGCGCCACAGATCTCATCCAGACGCGCTCGCTAACCAAGGACTCGTACCTAAGGAACGAGCACGTGCCCGACTGGAGCAATCTGTGCGACAATCGGCAGGGCGGCTAAACTGAAGTAGCTCTGTCTCTTTAAACATATATATATGCTATATATACAAACTATACACACGCGTATTTTTATTACAAACTGTATTAGATATATATATATTATCCTCTCTATATATATATGTCTTGTATCATACTGTAGGCTAAAAGTGAACTTTTGTTTGAGTAGGAAAAATGACAAACGAGTATAAAAATGTTTCCGTTGCGCTTAAAGCTACAAAAATGTTTCTTATGAGATTATTGTGCATTGAGAAACTCGATATTTAAATATATATATATATAATTATTCAAGATCTGTATATAACTTGGCTAATAATGCAAAAAGGCTGTTTGGATCGATTTTTCGTTTTGTATTTAGGAAATGCGTTTTGTTTACGTTTCTTTAGAATATATTTTTGTTGTTTAGATGTCAACATTTGAAGCATTTTGTAAGCTTGATTTAAACCCGTTTCACTTGATTTCAGAGTGATGTCCATTTAGTGTATGTCTAGGACCCTCGACTACTGTTAAACGTCTCTCTCTCTCTCTGTACTTTACGGCACTTTGTGTGTTTCTTTTGGTTTTTCGTTTTTTATTCGCTTTTAAAAATATAATTTCAGTTGTTTTTGAATATTGTAAAATATATCCCGATGTGTGTAGGTGTAGGAGTGTGTGTGTGTGTGTGTGTGTGTGTACAAGATGCATATTACATATTAATAACTCCTGTTTCATTAGCCTAAAACCCTAAGCGTAATTTCAATATTTCTCGTTTCTTCAAATATATATGTATACAATATTTGTTAAGGGTATTCTACTCATCATCATCATCTCCTTCTATTTCGAATATACAAATTGAAAAATGTTATATATATATATATATATATATATATATATATATATATATATATATATACATATATATATATAATGTATATAAAAATGTGGGCGTTCAACTATTGTTTAACTGCAAGGCCTATTTGCTTGGTGTTATTATTGTTGTTGTTCTTAACTATTACTTTTATCATATATATACCATATATCTCTCAACTCATCTCTTTTGTATTTGTGCAAAATAATTAACAAATTTTCGGGAAACAATAAATAACAAAAAGAAAGCTGCTGCCAAAACGAGTGGAAAACGAACTCGAGAATTGGGAAGTTGTAAAAAAGAGAGGGAAGGAAAGAGAAAGGAGGGGTGCTAGAGGAACTTAAACATTAAAAATGTTATATAATAAATAATAGCAAAAAAATAGTTTACAATTTTGTTTGTATATGTGTATGTGTGTGTGTGTGTGTGTGTGTGTGTGTGTGTGTGTGTGTTTAGCATGTAGGAGCAGCAAAACGTGTGGCAAATGTGGCAGTTGGAGAAGCAAGTGGCGAGGAAATGAAGTAGGAGCGATTGCCTTAGCTATGGTAGAGGCACAGCTGGAGCCAGCTAAAGTTGGTTTCGGAGTTGTAGCTATAGCTAGAACTGAAGATATAGCTATAGATAGAAACATAGCTAGTTGTAGCCAGAATTGGAGTGATAGCTATAGCTAGAGTTGGAGTTAAAGCTATAGCTTTAGTATTGAGGATATAACTATAGCTAGAAAAACAGCTAGGTGTAGATATTACAGGTATAGCTAAAGTTGGAGTTATAGCCGTAGCTAATATCATAGTTATAGCTGGAGATATAGCTACAGCTACAACTGAAGATATATAGCTATAGCTAGATTTAGAGATGTCGCCATAGCTAAAACTGTAGCTGATATGAAGTTATGCTCAATCTGCAGCTGGAGCCATGGGCTTGGGCTGGGCTAGGCTAAACTTTCCAGCGGAGTTGGCATCGGCATTGGCATTGTAGTTGTCGCTCCTCCCGTAGAAGCTTTGGCTATAGCTATAATCTAGATTTAGATTGAGTAAAAGCTTAAGGTATTGCTTTTTATAATTAGAATTTGGATTGCGTTGACATGTTATGGGTGTGTGTGAGTGTGGGTGGGGCGGCTTTCGCTCCAGGCAATGTTGGCTGATTCTACTGTCGCTCCTGCTCCGTCTGCTCCTGCTGCTGCTGCTGTTGCTCCTTCTCCTCGGTCTCCTCCCGCTGCTGTTGTTGCTGCTGCTGCTCCTTAACTAGTTTACATATTAATTTACTTTCAGTCGTCGCCGCGGCGGGACGGCATCGATATCATCGACATCATCGGCAGCGGCATCGCGTCGTCGCCGTCTGTCACTTTTCGGTGCGGAACAGCTTGCTCAGATTGGCATTCTGATTGCTGTCCATGATGTCGACGCTGTTCGTAATGGTGGCATGCTTTTGATTTGGCTGCATCGGTGGCAAATTGGCAATCTGCACCTCGTGCCGGAACAGTTGGTTGATGCTGCGGCCCACCAGCTGGCTCGTCAGCTTCTTGAATATATCCTTCTTGGCGCGATCCACTTTGTTGCCCTTGACCGGAGCCACCGAGATTTTCTCGTCGAACTTCTGCACATCCGCCGCATTGACGCTGGGAATATGCTGCAAGACTTCACTGAGCACTGGGAATTTGGGACGCAGCAGCTCATAGAACTGAACGCCGAGCGTTATCAAGCCGGACTGATTCGCCTCATGCTGTCCGTGCACCTGCATGCCCTGCAGCACAGCTGTGAAGGCACTCACGGCCTTGTTCTCGTCCATCAGCTGCTCGGCGGCCAGGAAGCGCATGACTGGCGCCGCTATATTCACAGCCTTCATGTTGCACATGCCATCATTCCAGGCGATCGCCTTGAGCAGGGTCATCAGGATGTAGTTGCCAATCATTCCATTGCGCAGCAGATGGCCACCCAGATCGCTGATGGTATCCGACAGTAGGGCTGACTGCGCCGCACGAGATTGTGGTGCACTGTCCATGGAGTGCTCCTCGTTCTCCATGGCTACCACATTGGCACCGCCCGCCGCATTCACATGATCCGCACCGATTTGACCGCCCACCAGGGCAATCTTAAGCACATCCAGATATTCGCGAGTGAGCGTCCGATTCAGCTGATCCTCGAGCACTTCCTGAGTGTCGTTCACCTCGCCATTCAGCTGCCCCGACTCGTACAGCGAAGAGATGTAGATCCAGCGACGTGTCAGGCGCTCGCACATCAGCGGAGTGAGATGTGCGAAAAGCGGCACCAACACCATCTCATAAAAGCTGGGCGGGCACGAGTAGACAAATGGCTTGAAGAACACTCGGATTATATGACGCATGCGATAGTCGGGTATGATGTCCATGCAGCTGAAGACATTGCTGACTATGGCATCGGACAGACCCACCAGCTGGTAGAGATCACGGCCGAGTGACGGACCCGCTGAGCCCATCAGATGGTAGCAGCTTTCGGTGACCACCGTCATGAACGTTTGCATCTTCTCGAAGGGGGTTGGTTCCGACTTGATGGTGGTGTCCAGAGGATCGGCTGGTATGGCGCATATGCCCATCAGCAGCTTCTTGTCATGCTCCAGCATGCCGTGGATATTGCGATAGCCCTCGGAGAGAGCGACCAATGCCTCCGGCCGGAAGAGCTCATTCAGAACACGCATCAAGCTCAGCACGTGCGAGAGCAGCGGCACCACATGTTTCGTTGCCGGATTTCGGCAGATGGGATTGCCCAGATCTGTGCAGCCAATGACGAAGCCTCCACGCTGCGCGCGATCCGGATCATCGGGCCAGGTGCATCGCTTGACGACGCCCAATATCACGTGGAGAGCATCCAAAATCCGCGAACGCTGTAGAACAGAGGGATCCCGATCGATATCATAGACGGGCGGCTTATCCAGTCCAACGAAACGGATGAATTCCAGGGGTGATTTGAAGGCGTCGCCAAAGCTGAGCCATTCGGTGCGCTTGCGCTGAACGATGTGCTCGATGAAGAGCGTCTGCCGCTCAAAGTCACAAAAATGATTCGAGATTAGGATGAGTGCCTCCTGCAGCGTGGTGCGCATCATGCGGCAGAGTTGAGGCGACGCTGGCTCCTTAAGCAGGCACTCCACATGATTGTTGATCTGCTCGAAAACGGGCAGCAGAAGCAGCGGATATTTATGAGCCAGTTTGACCAGCAACGAGGCAGCATGACGACGCAAATTCTTGGCCGACTTCTGTTGCACCTTCTCCAGTTCGTTGGGGGGCTTCAGGACCAGGGCGCGAAAGATCTTGTCCAGGACACGAGGCAGGAGCGCTACTCCACTCATGGCCACACAATTGTTGGGCGTCAGTTGGCACGAGGACATGCTGAGGAACACAAACAGCGCTGATATGCATGATAATAATATGGAATAGATTAATGGATTTGACGTTTCCAGCTTGAGGCACTCCTCCAGGAGCCGAAGGCCACCGGCGACAGCTGGTCGCTCGGCCACCAACAAAATGCGACTAAGTACACCATCCAGGACACAGACCAGCGCCTCCCACTCCAAGTAAATCGGATCGAGTACGCTGCAACTGATGCTCGACATCTCTCGTTCCGTTTGGGCGTGTCGCAGCCGCTGCTGCAGCCACTGTTCGCAATAGCCGTACGTTATCAATGGCTGCACCAGCGTCGCCTGACGGAAGATCTCCAGGAAATCGGTACGGCAGCGAAAGAAATATATGGCGAAGTCCTCCTCGCTGTCGTACTCCATTCGTATGTAAGCTTCTGTACTATGGGGCGATATGGATTGGGCGACCCCGTCCGGTGGCGGAGCTGGATAGGATATCTTGACAATGCGCGGAGCAATGGTGTGTATTAGCTTGGGAATGTAGTTGACCATCAGATAGTCCTTGGAGCAGCCGTCATGCTTGAGCAGCAATTGCCAAATCAAGGCAGCTCCATGCGCCACGCTCACCGATGGATGCTGTACGAGCAGCAGCAGACACTCGAACATGACATTCAATTGTCCGGGTCGCTGCGTGGCCTCGTCCTTGCCCCAGAGCGCCACCAATTGTTGCACCATGCCATTTAGAACCTGAATGAGTTTCTTTAGGAAGTTGTGCTGCTGCTCTATGGCCTGCGCGTTGCTGGTGTCCACCTGCATCTGGCTAGCTGTGTAGATGTAGCGCAGCGGCTCCTCGCCGTACAGCTGGAGCAGCGGCTTGCGCTCCTTGGTCTGGCCCTTGCGATTGGTGATTTGTGCGAGGCATTCGGCAGCATTGCATTGGAATGCTTTATCATTGAGCAGTATGCAAAGGAAATGCATCAGTTTGCCGTTGCTCGACATGATGTGATTGATGCTAACCCATTCCACGAAGCCGCTCAGCGTCAACAGCACCATCTCGACGACACGGCTATGGGCGTTCGCCTTATGATAGTTGCCCAGCCGCGTGGTCTCACGGAATGCGGTCACATGCTGTTCGATCAGACGCAAAAAGAATTCGAATATGTCGTTCATGTTGTTGTTGAGTGCCTGATACATGTCCTTGCGTCGCTGATTCGATTCGATTGTCTGCAGCAGGGCCACATCCTCGACCAAGCGTAAGAAGACCAACAGAACGAGCTCCGTCTGTGCCTCCCCGTTGTTGCAGGCCTGCGACAATTCGGGCAACAGATCTGACCATTGTTGCGGCCATTCGCGCTTGATCATCTCGACGATGATGCGCGAGAGAGCGTCCTTTAAATGCAACAGCGTACGATCCTCGGCCGGGCCAACGCCCAAATTTAGCATCTTGATGGCATTATCCTTAATGTACACCTTCTCCTCGTGCGTTATGCAATTCCATTTGAATTTGATTGTGTACTCAATGAGCTGCAGTCCAAAATGCCGCACCTCCTGATTGAACTGCGCCGAGCTGGCCAAATAGAGTCCCACCTGGGCGCACAGTGGTGACTCCTCCTTGAAGCGCTCGCAGGCCATATAAGCCTCCAGACGTGCCTGCTGCACGGTCATTGGATGCATTATCAGGTCCACGGCTTTTGCCAGTTCGGCGGCTAGAGCCTCCGTAACCCCATGCTGGGCCATCCTCCACGAGTAAGCTGCTCAATTCGCGCGATCTTCAAAGAAAAAAACGTATAAAGAAAACTAAAATAATTTATATATCAAAAATGACAAGTAAATGCTGCAATATTTTTAATTAAAATGAAATTCATCTGCCCCGATACCCTACACCGAAAGTCATTCCCATTTGTTTACATGGTGTAATAGCATATGGCGTGAGTGTTTCTTAGTGCGCTCAGTTTTCAAGACTCTATATACATCTCATATGGCATGGCGACTCAGCGAGTTTATATTTTAGTTATTGTAAATATTTAAAGTTTACTTTAGTCTCATTTTTACCATGTATATAAGCAATATGCATGATGCAAACTTCGTGTCTAATTTATAATATCATATTTACTGTAGAGTATCTAAAGTCGTCATTCCCTGCTAATGTCCACCTTCTGCTTTTTTTGTTTTTTATAATTATCTTTTAGTTCTTTTTACGAGTGTTGGTAAATCGTTGCACTTGTATTGGCGCACGTTTAGCTGCAAAGCTGTTTTTCCTTCACGCTAAGCTTTAAACACTGCTTCGCTGGTACGTGTATGTGCGTATGTGTGCCTGCGTGTGTGAGTGTCTGTGCGTGCGTATTTTCGTCTAAAGTAACGGAAATGCTGCCATCCTTGCAATTGCTATTTGCTGGAATGTTTACACTGTTAATGCACACTGTTTTGCGCCTTACCCGGTTTGCCGGTATTCAGAGCAACAATAAATAAATTAAAGCCGAATAGTTGCGGTGGTGCTGCTCCTCCTTGGCTCGGCCGCCGCCTCTGTTGCGCGCGCGTGTGTGTACTTTCGATTTTTGTATGTTGCTGCTGTTGCTGTTGTGCGGAA
This sequence comes from Drosophila peninsularis, assembly GCA_035047485.1. Lineage (NCBI taxonomy): Eukaryota > Metazoa > Arthropoda > Insecta > Diptera > Drosophilidae > Drosophila > Drosophila peninsularis. The sequence continues at coordinate 4,619,523 of JAWNPN010000042.1, forward strand.
TTTTTTCGCCAATGCGGTTAGGGCCCCCAGACGTATGCGATTGCGATTAATGTTGCTCGCTTGGCTGTCGCTCAGTTCGTATCTCTGCTCCGTTCTTTCCAATTGTTACGACTTATCGCTTGGTATTTCATTCGAATTTATATGTAACGCCAAAGCAATAGCCACGTTTTAAATCTAATGTGCGTTCACATTTGAAATTATTTGGACCAGTTAAAATATGTCTTTTTTCTGGGGGCTACGTTTTGTGTGCAAGGAACGCAGCATGCTGAGTCGATAGCGTTTCTAGTGCGATACATTGTCGCCAATCGATAGGAACATTGTTGCTGACAGTGTTGCTAGCTGAGTTTCGTTGAACTGAAAAAAGAATTTATTCGAGTAGTCATTGCTTTTTTGTGACAGTTGAAGTTTACCTCGTAGCGTGCTGAGCTACGTTTCCGCACTTTTTAACGAAAAACAAAAAAAATAGGTTCCCTCTCTATATTACAAAAACAAATTTTGTTGTCTGTCAAAAATTTATAAAACTTTTATAATCGCGCCTAATAACCAGTTCTTTTATCGCAAACAAATATTTATCTTACGTTTTCCAATACTGACAACGATCAGCCGCGGAATAAAACCTAAAAGAAAAACAAGCGCCGGCGAATTTGTGCGAAATTGTGAAACCGAAGCGCGGTGTCAGAATACTGCAATTTTGCTAGCTGCCAAAGAAGAAAATCAATTCAGTTTGATATAAGAAGAGAAGGAAGACGTAAAGTAAAAAGCATATTTAGCAGTAAGGCGAATTTAAAAAGCATCACACTTTTAAAGCTTGGTGCAAGAACAAACACACTAAATATGGAGTGGTATCCAATTAAGCTAAAGGAAAATCGCATTGTTCCGTTCCCGGAACGCTCGATTCCTGGATATGAGGAGGTATTTAATGGAAATACCGATAAGTTCAGCATTGCCTGTAAGTATCACATATCTTTTAACAACATATGTATTCATGGGTATATCGTTGTTTATATTACATATATTATGTATTTGCATTGCCAATTCGCAGCCGATTATATGGGCGGCATCATCAATCGCGGCAGATGGGGCTGGATTACTCGCAAGAACATAAATGTGGCCACTATTATGATATGCCAGCTGAACAATGGCTATCGTATTGCAAGCTACACTTTCTTGCGTGAGGGCGAGCGCAACAGGAAGCTGAAGTGCAGCATTCGCTGTGTTGAGGAGCTGAAAACCCAAGGCTTCGGCAATCGCGTAATTTTGGGCGTATGCCTTGAAATATTGCCGGGACAGTCACAGTTGGCCATCTACACGCCCACCAATAGCCAGGTGCTGCGCTACATACAGCTGAATTCAGGTTCTATAAACGTCCTTTCTATGGCATTCCTGAACGAGGATGTGTGCAGAAACACACCACTGGAACATTTCGATGGCTGCCTGGCCCTGGGCACTGATGCTGGCAGTGTCTTTCTAATGGATGTGAGCTCGAACCTTGTAGTTTCCCAACGGCTGCAATATCCCATTTTGCCAGATAACGAAGTGCAACGCAGCCAAATTATTTTGGTAACAAGTATAGTGCGTTTGGACGCAAAGTTGAATCACTGTCGTCACCTGCAGACTCATCTGGCATATGAGGTGAGGTTGCCCGTGCCATCTTATAGTGGCGTATCCGCTATATTATCAATGTACATGATTTCCGGCTTCGCTGCCGGGATGCAAGATGGACGTATCTGTCTCTATGATCTACGAAGCTTCCGTCATGTTGCGCAGGTACGCGTGCCTGCCGATCAGGTGCCGGCTCCAATTGTGGGTCTCTGCTGCGTTGAGCCGTCAAATGATCCGCTACCTTGCTTTTATATATGGTCAATTGCTGATGAGGGCGACCGTATGACGGCCGCTCTCCATTCTTTCAATTACGGACACCCGTCGACTACGTCTCTCGACGATAATGATTTCGCTTTTCGTGACTTTCGTGGGGCAACCACTCGTATACGCATGGTCTTGGACATTGGCAAATGTACGCTCATCAGCTGCAGACCTGTCTCAACTTATCCTCTCGCCGGGGAATATGGCACCATCTTGATTACCGTCATCTGGCATTCGCACATCGACGATCGCAACAGAATGGTGATTTTTGATATAAACCAGTGGTATAAAGACAAAATGCCCAGTCAGCCGGCACAACTGGGCAAGCTCGACTATGTGTGCGGATTCATATTCGAGGAAAAATGCGTTGGACTTGATGTGCGCATCGATTCAAACTCGATAATTCCGTTTATCGGAGTGAACCGCTATGACGAGTATTATTATCCCAAGGCGCTGTCGTTTGGTAAGTCGAAGAAAAGCTTTGAAAGCACATGAAATGCTAAATAATTGGCGAAGAACAATTGAAGCTTGTGTTATTCTGAAAGCTTAACGATATTCTCTCTCTTTCGATCTATATGATTTATCTGTTAAAAGTTTAGCAATATTCCCTCTCTCTCTCTCTCTCTCTCTCTCTCTGTTTATATCATTCAACTGTTAATTACGGATACTCTTATGCATCTGTTAGTTTCAAAAGCACATGAAAAGATGAAGGAATGAGAAAGCTCTATTCTAAAAGCTAACATAATAATGAAAGCTTGACTTAAAAGCTTTACAATATTTTTCTATCTCTCTCTCTCTCTCTCTCTGTTCTATATCCCTCATCTGCTTATTACAGATACTTCTTTATCCATCTGTGAGCCTTTATCTATTTTGATAGTTTGATTGCTCTCGTCCAATGCTCTCTTTCCCTCAGATAATTACTGACATACCTCATTCTCTCTCTCTCCTTCACAGACTGCACGTTGATGTCAATTACCGGCTGCCGACAACACGAATATATGGGCGTTCAGCGTTGCTTCTTGAATTCTATGTACTACAGCAGAGCAAATGTGTTCATTTACCCTGAGGGTTATATAGAGCAGATGGCATATTTGCGTCTAATGCCTCAATTTCATGAGTACAATGATCGCACACTTATGACACGGGTATGTATATAGTCGCAACAACTTAGTGCACTCATTCAGCTATGCCTTCTTCCACTTGCAGAACCAAATGTACGAGGTCGTTCTGGCTATGGGCTTGGAGCAGGATCGAATGTGGCTGTTGAATAATTGTGTGCGCACTTGCCTGGACGGCAGCTTTTTGTGCAACTTGTTGAGCACGACAAAGCTAACGTTTGCCATCATAACCCAATGGGTTCTGAAGCATGCCATGCTTGTCAAAGGACGCTGCTCAGAAATATGCCAAGGGCTCTTTGAGAATGCATGCTTTGTGCTGGAAGAGCGCGAACGCAAGGAATATCTTCATTTGAACAGTCAGCTGATGAAGCTGCATGACTTGCAAACCTTGCTTCTGGATTTGGCCAAAATTCGTGTAGATCAGGAGGTGATCGAGGACATGGATTTTACACTCCGTGCATTACGCATTTTATATGACTATCAGCGCGTGATCTTCTGTCTGATTGACTGCGAGATTCTGCCGGAGAGAAACGAGCCGTTACAGCCGTTGCATGAGATACGCCGCAGATATACGGAGCGACGCGCTGCTCTGAAAAGTAATGCGAAGCTCTACATCGACGAGCATATGCATCATTATGGATTCCAGACTAAACTGGAACAGTTTAAAGAGGTGGGAATCTACCCACCTGAGTCGATGCGATCGATAATGCGACTTTTCCTACTGTCGGATATCGAGTGGGAGCAAAAAGTGGAGCTAATGTTGTATTTATTGCTTGACTTGGACGATGTCTGCAAGCAGACCAAAGGCGAATTTTTCATGAATTTTGTAATCGCATTTGGCGTAAAGGAATCAATGATGAAGTCCGTCCAATCGTTTTGGTTTCTGGACAGAGGAGAGTGTGAGGTGAGTTAGCTCTAGCTATAGCTGTCCCTTTCAAATTGATGTCTTCATATATCCTCTCTCGCTCGCTCCCATAGCATGCTGTGGACGTTTTGCATAGAGGAGGTCACGGTCAGAGCACCTATACGGACTGGCAAACTAAGCATCTCATTGAGACTCTTCTTTATCACAATAGTAATACACGTGCAATGCAAGTGGTGCGTATGCCACCCGGATTCGTGTCATCTCAACTTAAGCTCCAAGTCCTTTTGGTCAATAACAACATCCCAGAAGCGTTTCACTTCGCACGCATCTACATGGACGACGAGGGCCGTCCCTTGCTCGAGCAGTTTTTCCGCCATTGCATTTTGGAACGCAAATTTACTGTGCTGTCTTCCCTCTGCCTGCGCGAAAATGAGGAGCAGCTAATCTATCGCCAGCTGCGTGAGTGCAAAACCCGTGCCACTGATTGTATCCAGTTGATTCTGCTGCTCAAGCGCTGCAAGTACATCGAAGCGGTGTCCCTCATGGACGAGGTGGCCGCGGAGCGCGAAGAGAGTGCCAATGATGATACACGCGGCATACTGTCCGCCTATCGTACGACCATGGCGCCTGTCACCCAGTCGATTGCTGGGACCTACTTCCGCATTCGCGACAAGCTGAACGGGGATCAGTTGCGCAATACCGCGCCCGTGCCATTTAGCTGTCAGCTAGCGAAGCAGAGCGCCAACGGTCAGCTGGGCAACATCTTCCAGAGCTCCGCCCTGAGCGCCCACTGGGCCACACGCTATGCCAACGAGCAGCAGTCCCTGAAATTAGAATGCCGTAATATGCCTTTCCTGCGCAATGCGGCTCAGTCGACCCAGACGGCTGTGCCACAGCTGCGTCGTCATGTTCGTCCAACTCAATTCCAATGCGCTGAGAAGCGCCAGTGTCCGAGCACTGGCGACACTGAAATGCAGCAGTCGAAACGCCGGCGCTTATTGACCGAGGAAGCAACAATCAGTGCTTATCAGAACCGGCAGGAGGATTTGCAGGAGGAGCCTAATTTGGGGCTGGAGCAGGGGACATTACTTTCCGATTTGCTCGACCATCGCTCGGCAAGACAATTTCTAGCTGCACCAGATTATCTGCTGTCGAGATCAGAGACAGTAGCTGCCGAGAGCGAGGAGCGGCGTCCATCCATATTGGCGTGGCGATGCCGTTCCACACGCCCACCCAGCTTCAGTTTCTCGGCACCAATACCGCTAAATCGCACAGTGCAGAATGTGGAAATGATGGTTGTGGAAGAGGAGCACGAGCCGGAGCAGGCGCAGTCGGATGCTGGGTCGGGTGGAGATGAAATATTTGTTGAAATTGATCAGCAATCCCCGAATTCCAGAGGCGGTTACTCCGATCAGCAACCGGAACGGGAGCGGGAGGACTCAGCTGGTAACTCGTCGGACACAGATTCCTCAGACTCGAGTTCCGATGACTATATGTCGCCATCGGCCTCAGCCCATGCTTCATTCGTTTCCTTCAGCGGAACCACACCAGTGCAACAGCCGCAAGAGGAACAGGTGCAGGTGCAGGAGCAGGAGCCTGAGGCCCAACAACAACAGGAACAGACTCGTCCATTGACAATGGCTCCACCAACTGGTCCGCAACGTCGCAACACATTGAGCAGCGGCTTTGGCAGCTTTGCGAGCGTAGAGCCTGGCACTTCCATCGGATCTCTGCATTTGAATGAATTTGTACCACCTGTTTGCTCTTCGAAGATGTTTGAGAGTTCATCGAAAATGACTAGCAGCGGCCAGCAGCAGGTGAAGATATCTGAGCGCACAACCATTTGCGGGGACATAGATGAGGAGCCGTGCAGCTCGACAACCACTTGGTCCATGCCATCGATTCTGGGACAGCCAGTTCAGATTGGCGCTTCATCCCAGCCGCAGGTTCTGCAAATGCTGGACACTACTCTCGGTATGTCCAGCTATGATATGACAACAATGGAGGCGCCCATAACTGAGCCAGAGAGAGAGACAGACCCAGCCACAGGATCAAATCAGCCAACTACAAGTCCTGTGGCCTACATTGATCTTGATGAAGACGAGGCCGAAGCTGAAGCCGAAGCCGAAGACGTACAAGTGCAAGACGAGGAGGAGCTGGAGGTGGGCCTCGAGGAGTTCGGGCAATTGCAGCCACTCCAGCTTCGTGTCGATGACGACGATGATGCTGCTACTGAAGTGGAGGAGCCAGAGCAGTGCACAAACTTCAGCAATGAGCGCGCAACAACCCCGCTCACGTTCACCCGCAATTCGCGCAGCTATAGCGTATGCAGCGATCTCACTGATTTGTCTTCACCGCGCACTGATGCACCGGTTTATTCAATTGTGGTCGAGTCCACCAATTCCATTAGTGACTCGCGTTCACCTACTTCTCACACTCCGAACTCATTTTTGCCCAGTGACACTAATGTCTCACAGAACTCGAGTCCTCGTGCCGCTCATGGCGTCGCCGGCGAAGGCGGCTCCAATCGCTCACTCTATCGCGCAAATAGCTTGGAAACCGTTGATGATCTAGACACTACAAAGGGCTCGTTGGAGGAGGACGACGACGTGGATGAGGAGGACGAGTGCGTCATTGCACTCGATGGCACCGAGGTGCGCGGCTATGTGGCTCGCCCCGACCCTTTGGCCGCTTGCAACAGCGCCGAATTATTTGCTTTTAAGAATCAGGATGAAACCGAGCACCAGGCCAGCCAGGCCCCATGTCCTTCATTGGGCGCCACTGCCAACAGTGACTCAGTAATGGCGTATACCATTAACTTAGACAGCGTGGACAGTGTAGAAGTGCCAGCAGTGCCAATAATTGCCTCGATTGCCGGCTCCAGCAATGAGTCTGTGGCCACAGTCGCCTTTAGCGAGCACAAGGATCAGCATGAGCAGGAGGTGCCAATGAGTTTGGATGAGGAAGTGGCGCCAGTGGCAGCTGCTCAAAACCCAATAAATCCTGATGCTTCAGTTCCAATCAATCTTGATTCTGATGAGGACTCCAATCCCAGCCTGTTAATTCTTTCCGACAAAGAGGAAATGGACGTAGACATACGGGATGAGGAAGAAAACAAGGAGAAGGTTAAGACTGTGACTGCGCAGCACGATCAGTCCGTGGAAATAGCACAGCCCATCCAAGTGGACGACACTATTAATCTCGATTCTGACAAGGAGATTGAGACTGAGGAGAAGGAGCAAGTGGAGCCTATTAATCTCGATTCTGATAAAGAGGATGGAAACGAACTATTGGACGCGCCGCTGTCCACCTCTAAGATGGCAGCTTCGCGTGCTAAGCGCACACGCCAAAGCTTGTCAGGCACTCCGCCCGTGCCGGAGCGTAGCATTCGCCTTCGCAGCGATGATCGTCCCAGGAGCGTAGCTTCCAATCGTAGCACTCCATCGCCATCCCTAAGTGGACGTCGTCTGCGCTTGCGTAGCACCGATTCAGGTGGAACAATCGACAGTCCAGCCTCGGACAATATAGCAATACCCAAACGTCGCGTTCTGCGCGGCAGTTCCTTGCCACCGATATCCACTGTGCCGGTGTCAACTCCCAAGCGTCGCCAGAAGCTGTTGCCTCGTCAGCTGGAGGTTATCGAGGAGATGGGTGAAGGCGCCTCGTCGTCAACCACACCGCGCACTCGTTCGCGCCGACTGATTGATAAGCAGTTGGCCGCCAATCCGGCTGTAGGAAAAGCTGAGGAGGATGAGCAGGGCGGAACTCCACTGTGCAATCGCAGCGCTAGTGAGCCGCCGTTGTCAATGGCCGTGGTGGCTCCGGCTAAAGGCAGACGTCGCCTTAAGCCCAACCCCGAAGACTCGCCCAAGCCGGAGGCTGCCCCAAGGACTCTGCGCAGTCGTCGCAGCACCACCGAAGTAGAGCCAGAACCATCTACTCAGCCTTCTCAAACTCTGACCAATGGTAAGTACTTAAAGACCGGCGTTTGCCCGCGCCCCCACTAAACGCCCATATTTCCCTATTTACAGTTAGTGATGCCAGTATGCCACCCAAGAAGCGTGGGCGCCCAAAGAAGTAGTTCGCCTACTAACTATTTCCCACAATATTAGTATAGTGTATGCAAAAATTATTTTTGCTTCGTAATTGATATCGAATTGCCTAATATGGCAAAACCAAATTGAAAGGTTTCAAAACAACAACAAAAAAAGTTAAGAAAGGCAATAAAAAAACCAAAAACAAAAAATGAAGAGAGCAGGGAAAAAACCTTACAAAACAACAAAAAAATGGCTGATAATGCAAAAAACAATCAAAAAAAAAAAAAAACGATGAAAAAACGTTACAAAAAAAAAAATACTAGCCACAAACTCCAACATGCAAAATCTGATAAAAATTTAGAGCAGAGGGAAATAATGTTACAAAACAAAATACAGCTGGAGATACACAAATCAAGAAATCAAAATAAAACAAAAAGAAGACGGAAATAACGTCACAAAAGGATAAAAGGCTGGAAAGTGGAAAATTCAACAAAATTGGAAATAACTGTTGAGCGTTTGGTGCTGCCCAATCGTTTGGCTACGACACAAAATATCGATGACATCGTTATGGAACTGTTAGTGACTATCGAAGGCAGTTGGCTGAACGCAAGACTTTTAAGTTCATGTAATACGTATTATTAAATTTGATTATATATGTAATATTATATACAGATATATATTAAATTGTTATGCAAAATAAAAAAAATTTTTTAAAAATAAAAAATTAAAATCTTGAATATTTGAATTACAGAGCTGTCAGGAGAGTGTCATAGCAGTGAGCTATTTGGCTGGCTGACTCCCCATCGATATATCGATAGATGCTTGCATGGCAAATGAGTTAGTCGATTGAGCGCAATATTTAAATATGTATTTGTGATCCATTATAGCTATATACAAATATATACAACAGTTTAAAACATAAACGGCAACAGGGCGGCAAGTGGGACATCATTAAAGCTAAACACTTTACGGTGGATGTCGTCTACAGCTACGTGTAACTAAATTTAAATTTAACGGCTAAAACTTATTCTGCTAATTGTATTTTGTGAAGTGGGGCACTGGGCTCAGACCAGCGTGGACAGCTCGTGCAGCGAGATGGTTATATTGCTCATGTCCAGCGTCGGCGGAATGCCCGGGCTAACCGATCCGCTGGCCTCGCGGCCCATCAGGCAGCTGCCATTGGCGGCAATGGAAATCGGCTTGGGCGTTGGCGGCGTCGCTGTCGCCGGTCGCACAAGAAACGGCGAGTTGATAATGCCGCCCGTATTATTGTTGTTGTTGGTGCAGAGCAGCGGATTGAAGCTGCCGTGCGAATGGTTCGGCGAGACGGGCGTCACCGAAGTGGGATGATGCAGCATGGAATGATTCTGTTGCCCGTAGAGCGGCAGCACAGGTGGGCAGACGCTGCTGTTGAACAGCTGAACCGGTGGCATGTGCAGCGACATGTTCAGCGGAGGCGTACGATAGCTGATCGTCTTCTCCTTCTGCCAAACGAACACGTTGTGTACCATCGCGCCGCCGCAAAAGACGATGCCGACGCCAATCAGGATGCTGGTGATGATAGCCGGCGTCGAGTGGAAGTGATTGAAGGTGTACAGTATGATGCCGGTGAGAAAGACGGGTATGGAGATGAAAAAGCCGCTCACCGCGCACGTCCTGCTGGCACTCGACTTCTCTAAGTACTTGTTGTCGCGCCCATCGAACATGGGCGAGCGCAGCAGTTTCACAGCAAATAGAAATTGTATGGCGCAGACGAGCAGGCAGCAGAGATTCAGCGAGAGCGAGAGGGCGCACAGCGCCAATGTGACATCGTAGACGATGATGAAGTCGTCGCTGCTGATGCTGCGCGTCAGCGCATCCTCGCGGCTGTTCGGCGAGATCTTCAGCAGAAAGATCAGCGAGAGCAGCGCCAGCAGCAGCGAAACTGCAAAGAAAATAATAAGGCATCTTAAAGCTGGAATGATACTTCATAAATAATAATAAATACTTTATGCTGGCAACGTTGCTTGCACAAACATGCTGGGATCACACTTACTAGGCCAACAGATCACTCATAACTGTAAGCTAGCAGCGCTGCTAGCAATTTGCATTGTTTATGCCGGGGTGACACTATCTAGCTAAATGCGTATGCTAAGCTAACAGTGCTGTTAGCACTTTGCATTGTTTATGCTGGGGTGACACTTACTAGGCTAACAGATCGCACATCACTAAAAGCTGTAAGCTGGCAGTGCTACCATATCATCAATAAATATTTAAATTAGTTGAGTGCTGCCATATCGTCAATATATATTTAAATTAGCTAAGTGCTGCCAATGCCACTCACCTAAGCACAGCAAACCCAAACTGGTCAGCACCTCGCGTGGTCCTGGGCCATGTTTGGTCGGCTTTACAGTCGTCTGCAGTACTGAATTTGGATTAAGGCCCAAATTGTTACAGTGGCTATAATTATGCATATTGTTGTTGTTGTTGTTGTTAATGGTGTTGTTGAGTGGATGCTGTGGCAGGTGTAGTGGCTGCTGCTGCTGCTGAGGCGGTTGCTGCTGCTGCTGCAGATGAGTGCTGCTGCTGCTGCTGGCCAACATGTGCTGATTCGTGTAGGTGTGATGATGCAGGCTGTTGCTGTTGCCGTTGCAGTTGCCGTTGGGCGTGAGCGGTGTTAGTGGCTTCATCGGCGCCTGCGTGGCAATGTTGAGCAGCGTCGAGGCATTGGCCACACTTCGCACACCGCCGTTCAGCATGGAGTTGGACGCATTCAGCGCGGATATGTTCAGCGGCTGCGGCGGTCGCAGGTGTATGTTGCGTGCAGTGCTGGCGACGGCAGCTGCTGCCAGCGGTGTCGGCGAAGCGCCAGCAGTTGCTGCCGCCGCCGTCGCTGCGACTGCTCCGTTTGGCACGGGGCTCGTGGCAATGCTGGTGGTGGTTGCTGTGGCCGCGGCCACCGCCGCTGAGGGTGGATTACTGTTGCTGTTGTTGTTGCCATTGCAATTGCTATTGTTGTTGTTGGTGGTGTTGCTGCTGCCGCTGCCGTTGCTACTGTTGTTGTTGTTGGCAGTGCGCAGCAGCTGTCCGCTGACAGGCGCAGCGGCTGTGGCACTGCTCGCATTTGAGGCGTGCTTCAGCATTTCCTGTCCAGAGCCGTCTTCCTCTCTCTCGCTCCCTCTGCTTTGCTCCTGTTTCGTCTGCCTCCGCTTCGACTATGACGCTTTGCTGCCAGTGGCACCTGCTGCTGCTGGCTGGCTGGCTAAGTCTGCTCCGCAACGCAATGTTCCATGGATGGTTCACATAATGAATGCCTTGTGCCGGAAAGTCTATGCAACTGAAATGATATTTGCATTATAGTAATAGTAATAATGACAATAATAATGATAATGAGAATGATGAAGGGGAAATTATAGCAAACAGTTTAACTCTAATTATAATGTATTGGTAATGCTAATGATACTGGTAATAATAATAATGATGACAATGATAATGAAAAATCAAATAATAAAAGCTTACTAATAATAATATTAACAATCTCGATGACGACAATAATAATGATAGTAATGACAATGCTAATGAATAAAGTGATGATAAGATATCAAATAATAATGCCTTTTCTAATGATTACACAATTAATAAAAGCCATAGTAATGATAATGATAATAATAATGCATAATGACAATGAATAATGAAATAATAATAATAATAGCATTATAATAATAATATTGACAATCACGATGGCGATTATATTAGTCAGAATAACAATAATGCTGATGATAATGATCAATCTTTCTCTCTCTGTATCTCTCTATACTTCACCCTCTCTTTCTCACTACCTTTATCTCTCTTTCTCGAGAACCCCAACTTAGGCAAAGCAACGTCAAGTGCAAGCTGCACATATATTTCGGGCCAAAAACAACTTTCTCAACTGACCAAGCTCTCTGTAGTCTCTGGAGTCTCGATTCTGGCCCCATAAAGTGTAGGATCGTCATTTGGTTGGCTGAGCTGTAGCCCCCATCTTCTCCTCTCCTCTCAGCTCGTATCTTCTCTCCCTCTGCCTCTCCCTCTCTGGCTCTGCTATTCTGTTCTCTTGGCGGTTCTTCAATTTTCCCCCACTCATTTGGCTCTGCACCGTTTTAATGGCTTTCTTCAGCGCTGTTTATCATGCCACGGCCAAAGACGAGCCACTCAGCTGCGGCTTGGATACACCCAGCTAGTCAGATACTTAGATACAGATACGAAAAGCAGTGGCATTCGCACGCTCAGCTCTGAGCCAGAGAAATGAGAAATGAGAAATGGGAATTAAGTGGCTAGAGGCACGTAGAGTCGAGTTCCTTAACCGATTCATTTACATATTCTCTCTTGCTGATCAAACTCAATTCAGAGAAAATCACGTAACTTTTGACAGCTCCAAAATTTTCTTGAGCAAAATCCTTGGCATATTTAGGTAGAAACCGCAATTCGAATTAATTAAGCGCAATTTTTTTTTTTAGCTGACTCTCTTTTTTCGCCCTCGCAGTGGGCATACTTGTTAGTCCATTCGTTTTGTCTAGCTGGAGAGAGGTAGTGAACAGAGCTTTCTTAAAGGAATTTCGGTTATCGTATAGTCTCTATTAGAGCAACGTAACTATATAAGCTATTCGAATTCAAATTAGATAACAGTTAGTTTATCTAAGTATCATATAAAACATTATGACTTCTTTGAATATCGTATTTCGATGGAGCCATACAAAAATCGATATTCAAATCCCACATTGTGGCTCAAGCTGAAGTTATGAATAAAGTTGGCTGAATTGTTGGTTTATATGCTCAAGATCGCATATTGAATAACGAATATTCAAAATCGTACATTGAATAACGTATATTGAATACAGTATTTAGAGAAATTTCGTAAATAAAATATCGTATATTGAAGATAGTAAGTTGAATATCGTATGACTAAATCGAAACGTAAGTCGAGTTTTAAATCACAATTTTGTCCCTGTTCAAATTTAGATGCCTCTACAAAATTACCTCAATAGTCGACTACATTAGATCGTCTACTGAATATCGTATCTTTACCAGCTATTAGTGCTCAGCTTAGCCGAAGTTTGTCTTCTCTTAGCAAGAGGCTCAAAAATATGTGCTTAGATATGGATTAGATCACATACTGAATATCGTATGTCTATCAGCTAAGGTATTTAAGCTCCGATTGAGCTAGACGATAATCCAGTTTGGAATCTCAAGTTATTTTGCTATATATCCTTTCTATATATAATCCAGATGGTATATCGTATCTCTTCAGCAGCTAGAGTATTCTCGCTTCGACCAATTACTTTCGCCTTTTTTGTAGTTTTTCTTTACACTGATTTCGCAGATAGTTTGGGGCGAAATTTTGATTACCTTGCAATATGGCACATGCACAAAACACCGAAAAAAATCAACAAATAAAAAATATGTACATATGTGTTTGTGTGTGTGTATGTGTAGGGTAAGCACTGCAATGCATTTTGGCGAGTTGTTAAACAAGTTTACCTTTTATTTATGTTTTTCTTTTGCTGTTTTTTTTTTGCTTTTTGGGTGTTCTTTAATTTTGTTGTTTCGTTAATTTCCGTTACGCGGCTGTGACATTTGCATAGCCATGGCTAAATAGTATTTTGAGCCCGAAATTAATTGAAAAATTGGCTGGCTGGCTATGTGTGTGTGTGATTCGATGAACGGGACGGGTCTAGGCCTGGCTGTGCCCCAGCAGCGGCATTTTTTGAGAGAGAGTGAGCGCAAGAGAGCGTGGAGCGAAAACGCGACGCGGCGAGCTTGAGGCACGAGCAGCAACTGGACGAGCACGAGCAAAACAAAACGGAGTCAAGCAAAGAGACAGGCTGCCCAACGTGCATGCATGTGTATGAGAGCATGTGTGTGCACGCTCTGACTCTGGCTGTGTGTGTGTGGGAATAGAGCGGGCGACAAGTGAACGATGAGCGATCAAGTGACAAACAACGACTATTCCCGAACCCAGAGCCGAACCGCAGTCGGCATCAGCCGTTGGTTCTAGCCGCAGGGGCTACTGCCGCAACCGCTGCTGCTGCTGCTGCTGTTGTTGCTGCTTCCACTATTCGCATAACCAGTTAACAAGGCAACACAAACACAAACAAAAACACGATTGCGTATGTGTGCGTAGGGAAGAGATAGAGCAAGCGAGCGAGCTGGACACAAGGCTGAAGCTAAAATAACAAACAACGCCGCGGCACAGTGGAATAAACATATTAGCAAGGCAAATATATAATTTGTTAAACCTTTTACTTAAATCTGGTTATGAATATATATATATATAAATACGGATTATTAATTAATAATAAAAAAAATTATTTTTTGTAATATTATTTTACATTTTATACTTATTATATTTAATTTCAATTGATTGTGCACCACTGTCGTTTTTGGCTCATGCTCAATATACATAAATTTGAATCCACTGTGCAGCAAGCAAATAACCTGAACCTGATCGGCGCCCTGTCTATGTTGCACATCTGCATTTGTATCTGTGTGTATAAGGTATAGGCAAATCGAGCGCGTGTTGGTGTGCCACCAACAACAACAACACGACCAACAGCAACAGCTTCAACTTGCTAAGCCGCATTCCTCGAGTTCCGACTGGATCTGGATGGGGCACAGGGCGTGCGCTCTTTTGCATTAGCTAGGGAGCTTGCCTCTGGTTGTTGCCAGTACCAACTTGCCACATAACAACATTCTGTGTCTACTTCAACGTGCATACCAAACATTCATAGCGCATGTACATAAATTCATACATACATACACATACGCATGCTTATAATTTCAATTCTATTTCTTTAAATTTTATTTGTATTCAAGAAAAATTATGATTAAAATGTTTTTACAATATATTAATACGAATAATTGTGAAGTTATTTATTTGCTCTCATATTCATAATTGTAACGCCTTTTTAACAGTCGGCTGGCGCTGCCAGACATTTTGACTTTAGAGATCCCCCTTACATATGGTCACACTTCGTGGCACTGTTGAAGACACCTATTTGTGTGTTATGCAACACTGTTGCTTATCGGCCGGCCGCCTTGTTTATTTTGTCGGCTGCCATCTATCGCCTTACCTCACACATTGTACTTTATTGACGAAGACCATCGTCATTCCACGAATAATCTGTTGGCCGTATTTTAAATTGGCTTATAACGCAATTATTCACACTGCCAAAATAAAAATGACTGAGCCAGGCAAGCTATCCGTTGCAGTAGTCTGCTCGTCGAACATGAATCGCTCCATGGAAGCGCACAATTTTCTCGCCAAAAAGGGCTTCAACGTGCGCTCGTACGGCACCGGCGAACGTGTTAAGCTGCCCGGAATCGCATTTGACAAGCCCAATGTTTACGAATTCGGCACCAGCTACGAGGAAATATACCGTGATCTCGAGGCCAAGGACAAGGAGTTGTAAGCACGCCGAATGCCATGAAGCATTAATCAGCAATTTTCAACTAGTCGGTTTCGCTTCTCTCTTTACAGTTACACACAGAACGGCCTGCTGCACATGCTCGACCGCAATCGGCGCATCAAGAAGTGCCCAGAGCGCTTTCAGGAAACCAAAGAACAATTTGATATTATTATTACAGTGGAGGAACGTGTTTACGATTTGGTTGTGATGCACATGGAATCGGTGGACTCTGTTGTGAATCGCCCTGTCCATGTGCTGAACGTCGATGTGGTTGACAATGCGGAGGATGCGCTAATGGGTGCCTTTTTAATAACAGATATGCTTAATTTGGTAATTTTTATTAGAATTTGGATTAATTATTTCATTTCATTTCTATTTGACATTGCGAATGCTGGTTAATTTGCTACATTTCCAGATGGCGAAGTCAAATGATATCGATAATGATATCGATGAAATGATTCAAGAATTCGAGGAGCGCAGAAATCGTGTGATTCTCCACTCTGTCCTCTTTTACTGACAGCCGATCACATGTCGTAACGGTACTTGTCCAAACAATTGCCTGCGCTCCACACTCGATCTGCGCAATCGATTGCGCCTATCGATACGTTAAGATGTGTAAATATGATGAGCGGATCGATATACAAACGTCCACAAAATGCATGTCTACCAATAGGACGAACAACAACACACTCAAAACAACAACAAAGTCGAATTTCAAAGAAAACAACAAAGCGAAACAAAACAAAAACCAAAAGAGAAAAAAAAAAAACAGCAAAAAGATGATACAATAAAATTGTAATATGTGTTTACTGCATGTGTTATGCAAAAATTGAAATACATATATATAGGACATATGTATGTGGCAAATATATATCGAATATATATATATATATATATATATATATATATATATATATATATATATATATATATATATATATATATATATATATATATATATATATATATTCGATGCGGTTTTAGACTGTTATCCTACACAAAGCGTGCAAAACTGATTGTTTGTAATTTTTTGTATAATGTTCTCAAAGTATAATCCTAGTTTGAATGTAAATATAAATCAAAGAACAATTTCGACTATTGGCATTTAAACACACACACGTACGAAATAGAAAGAACACCAGTACACAGATACAGTGAGGGCTCGCTCGAACGAACACTGCTAGCATTGTGTTTTCTGCGAATATTGAACATTTGAAAATTTTTCTACTTTGCATACAAAAATGTTGAGCGATATATGAAAAGCTAGCGGTACATCAACCGAGTGTTCACTGTATTTGCATAAATATATATCTATGTATATGTATGTATGTATATTTATGTGTATATATTTGTAACTAATAGTATGATAAATTTGTTAGGTGTTTTATTTTATGATTACTTTCACCTGTCAATGGATTTACAGCCTTACACTACCTGTTGAGGCAACTGATAAGCTTTCAACCACACACACACACGTACTCATACACAGCTTTGTACGGTGAATCACTTGGAAGACCTTTAAAAATCCTCTGTTGGTGGTAATCTCTGCGAATGTACAGAGATATGTCTGGCCAATCTGAATGACTTTCAACTCAGACAGTAATTGATAAGCCGGAAAGTTCGAAAAGTTTGTGGAATGATAATAACTACAAAAATGAATACAGCTTTAAGAGCGTTGGGCTTTAAACCAACTATTTTTGCTAACTGAAAACAAATTGTTTGTATTGATAGCTATAAATTAAATGACTGAAAGCAAGTTTAATAAACAAATTTTCTATAAACTTGAAAAAAATTGGAGAAAAAGTTTGTTTTTTAATTATTAAAATTTAAAACTGCACACAATTTGCTATAAATTATTTAAACATTATATTATATATTATATATATATTATATTATATATATTCATATAACAAAATAACAAATATTTAGAAAATAATAATTAAAATTCAAAAGCTTCTCACATTTTTTGTAATTTTCGTAAATTAAAAAAAAAATTTTTAATTTTCATAAAATTATTAATGACAAAAATAAAAAATTGTTTAAATAATTTAGATTAAAAACCTTTCCAAATACTATTTTAAAAAAAATAATTTTGAATTTAACTTAAATATAAATCTGTAAAAATATTTTTAAAATATTCATGTATTAGTTTTTCTTGATATTATTAGCTAATTTATAAAACAATCATTTTTTTTTTTTGCAATTTTTGTGGGCCATAATGAGCTTTGCCTTTGTATATAAATAACATTTTGTGGCCTGTTTATTATATAAACGCAAATTATTATACATTGCTTGCTGGCGCTATGTAAATGTAATTGAAATCGTGACAGTGCGAATTGAGCGTATTTTGATTAACTTTTCAAACGCATTTCTTGCTGTTGTTGTCCAACACTGACTGCGCCTTTAGAGTTGTGTGCATGTGCGTGTATGCGCGTGTGTGTGTGTGTGTGTGTGTGCGCCTATGCAGAACAGAGAGGCCGGCACATTGGCCGCCTTAAAGCTGAAAATATCACAAGTTCGCTCTCGCGCCCTCTCCCTCTCACTCGCTCTCTTTGTTTTTGTTACTTTACATATGTTGTTGTTGCCGTCGCTGGCTGTTGGCGGTTGCTTTATGTTCGCTTTACACATTTGCTTTGGCGCATTCGCGCAGCGATCGTCTCAAGCTACATATCGTTAACATTTGAGGGCTCACAAAACGCCAAACCTTCCTGCCAAACTACAAAGATTGCGCACTAAAAATAAACAACATAAAATAAATAAATAACGAACGAACGCAAAAAAACGATTTATAAAATAAAAGCTTCGTTCACGTTGCGCTTGCGTGCAAGTGCAGCCGTGTGTGTTTGTGGCTGCGTCTGTGTGCGTGTGTTGCCAACCGCAGCGAAAATCACAATTTTGTCTGCACTTGACCTTTATTCAAATTATTGGTCAACAGTTTGATTAATTGCTTTAGCATAGTTGGCTTAGAGAAAACTCGCATTAATAAAGACTGTCAATAAGAAATAAGCAAATAAATATGGGTAAGTTTACTTACGATTTACGATTTATGATTTACGATTTACGATTTACGCTTGCGAGCAGTCAATGAATGCAAGCAACAGTCAGTGATGGGACGAGGGGAGTTGGAGATGGCGTTGCCGTTGCCGTTGCTGTTGGAGTTGTGAAACCCAACAGGTGGCGCGCAATGTGCGTTACCACGAGAGTGTGAGCGGGAGCGAAAGAGAGTGAGCAGCGGAGAGCGCGCGCAAAAGAATGCCCTTCAAATTGTGTTCTTTAGGTAAAAGGGTCACCTACAAAGCTTTGCCGTCGGCTTATCGCAATTCCAATCACTTTACCTCATTCTCCAATTATCTGTTGCTGTTATTTGCATTCACTTCAAAGATTAATGCGCTAATGTTAACCTTTTCAAGTTAAAGTTGAGCGCCAGAACGAGAGAGCGAGAGGGAGAGAGCGTACATTGGCATTGAGAATTAGCCAATGTTAATGACATTGAGAATCTACACGTAAAAATTTACACATGTACATATGAATGGTTTACATACCTCACGATATGTGTGCGTGTGTGTGCTGTGTGTGTGCGTGCATTAAAAGCCTTTCAAAATGTATTTCAATGCCTTGTCAAAAGCAATGCTAAACACGATGCTGAGTCATCTTGTAGGCGTCGAAAAAAACCACATAAGTATGAGCAGTAAAGGCAGTTAAAAGAAAAGTGAAAGAACTACAGTAAATAAAAAAACAAGCTGTTTTTTTGTTTATTGCGTGATTTGCTGCGACTGCATTCCTGTTTGTCATATTAGCATTGCAACTACAGTGAAGACACGCTTAGCGAAACAGTCAGGTTGTACTTCTTGAGACTTAAAAGAGTACTAAAATTGTAGATTTATTAGAACGAGGCACACGTATATGTAAGATATATATATAGCACTTTTAATTATGATTCCAAGATATAGCTAGACGGGCACAGTAAACACACCAAAGAGTGTGACACTTTACCTTATAAAAAGAAAACAACAACAACAAACAACCAGAAAAGTAGCTAGATTAGAATGAGCCAGCTATAATCTAGCTATATTTTTCGGTAATAATTACAAATTATATATTTATATAGGTATACATAGATATGACCTACTCTACTATCATATACAATACAGTTAGATATGACTTACTATATCACAATATATAGTTAGATATGATTTACTACCAAAACGTGCTTTCAAAAGTTAAAAAGAAAAGCAGAAAAAGTAGAAAAAGGCTGAAAAATAATAGAATTTAATAATATATAATCCATTAAGGCACGTTTCTTAAGTAAATCATATCTAAGTACGTATTGTGTGATATAGAAAGTCATCTTTAACTATATTCTATATCTATAGTAAGTCATATCTAGGTATATTATCATGCAGGTCATCATGTATGACCCACTAAAGAAATGTGTTTGAAAAAGCTCAAAAAAGAATACAAAAAGTAGTTACGAATGGCTCACATAAACAGAGACTATATATTGATAGATATACGATTTGTAAGTCCAACCCTATTATATATAATATATACATGTATATGCCTATCTTCTATGTTATTCGATTCCACAGGAAAATAAATAGGTAAGCCAAAATGCGTTGCGAATGCAACGCGCGACCAAACGATTTCCGACTCTGACTTTCAGGTGTTATTGCCATATAACACTCATAGACACTCACATATAGTGAGTGTACATATCTGCTCTAATAGTATGTACTTATCTGCCGTACAGGTATGAGCTGGGGACTAAGATATAGTCAACGTTTGAAAGTCAAGCTAAGAGCATTTGCTGATTTTTGGTTTATTACGTTTCTGATCAGCGGGTCGAGCGTTACGCGTTGCAGATCCCATCTTTAGTTTCGTGTTCAAAATATATATATAAAAATAAAGATCAAGATTAAAGATCCTTACCTTAAATAAATTTCTTCCTTTCCTTGCCTAGAGTGCAAATGCTCGAAGCCTTCGGGCACCTTGGATCGCATCATCAATACTCTCAAGTGCTCAACGATGATATGCGAGGGCACACACTTTGACGGTCAAATACCACACACCTTTGTGGTCTTTGGAGCATCGGTAAGAGATCGCTGGAAATGAAAGAAAATTTTATGAAAGGTCTATAAAAACTTGAATCCACAGGGCGATCTGGCTAAGAAGAAGATATACCCAACATTATGGTGGCTATATCGCGACAATCTGCTGCCGAAGCCAACACAAATTTGCGGCTATGCGCGCTCCAAGATGACAGTGGACGAACTGAAGACGCTGTGTGAGAAGTACATGAAGGTAAACTTCAACAAGGAGTGCTGCTGTGGGGCCTGCACGACTGGCAGATACCCTAGGCTGAGGCTCTGGCCGCTTCAGACGGGCCTATTCGAGCTCAACACATGATTGTTTGCTCTTCTCTTCTATGCGCTTCTCAAGCTCAACTTCTCTGCCGTTTGCAGGTTCAACCGCATGAGCAAATGAAATATAATCAGTTCTGGTGCTTGAACAGCTATGTCTCCGGATTGTATGACGAAGGATCGGGCTACGACGCGCTCAATCAGCATTTAGAGAAAATTGAGAATCGACTCAATGCGAATCGCATCTTCTACTTGGCGCTGCCACCTACAGTGTACAACCAGGTGACGTACAACATCAAGCACCACTGCATGTCCAAGGGGTGAGTGCAGCGAATGCCGTTAATCCTTAAAAAGATCGTAGCTAATACTGAAGGGATCTTTTCTTAGCGGCTGGAATCGCGTCATCGTTGAAAAGCCTTTCGGGCGGGATGATGTCACCTCGAAGGCGCTCAGCGATCATTTGGCCGGACTGTTCGAGGAGGAGCAACTGTATCGCATCGATCACTATTTGGGCAAGGAGATGGTACAGAATCTGATGACCATACGGTTCGGCAACAAGATACTCAGCTCAACATGGAATCGCGAGAATATCGCCTCCGTCCTGATCACGTTTAAGGAGCCCTTCGGCACCCAGGGCCGCGGTGGGTACTTCGATGAATTCGGCATCATACGGGATGTGATGCAGAATCATTTGCTGCAGATTCTCTCGCTGGTGGCCATGGAGAAGCCGTGCAGCTGCCATCCGGACGATATACGTGACGAGAAGGTCAAGGTGCTGAAGTGCATCAAGCCATTGGAGTTGGACGACATGGTCTTGGGCCAGTATGTGGGCAATCCCGCAGGGAACACGGCTGAGGAGCAGTCCGGCTACTTGGATGATCCCACGGTTAGTAAAACGTCGACCACGCCCACCTATGCCATGGCCGTCATTCAGATCAACAACGAGCGCTGGCAGGGCGTTCCCTTCATACTGCGCTGCGGCAAGGCCCTGAACGAGCGCAAGGCCGAGGTGCGCATCCAATATCAGGACGTGCCCGGCGACATCTTCGAGGGCAATTCGAAGCGCAACGAGCTGGTCATACGCGTACAGCCAGGCGAGGCGCTCTACTTCAAGATGATGACCAAGAGTCCGGGCATTACCTTTGATATTGAAGAGACCGAACTCGATCTAACCTATGAGCATCGTTATAAGCATTCCGTATTGCCCGACGCCTACGAGCGACTCATTCTCGACGTCTTCTGTGGCTCCCAAATGCACTTCGTGCGGTCCGACGAGCTGCGCGAAGCGTGGCGCATTTTCACGCCGATCCTGCACAAGATCGAGCATGAGCACACCCCACCCATACCCTATGCGTACGGCTCCCGCGGCCCCGCCGAGGCCGATCGCAAGTGCGTCGAGAACAACTTTATCTACTCCGGATCCTACAAATGGCATGGCAACAAGGCGGATGCATCGCATCTCTGATGTGCGACTCCATGGACTTTTTTTTTTGGTGTTTATGTTGATCGTTAACTAACTCTAGCTACTTTTATATATACACACTCTATGTATATAAGTCTATACAGATATATATCTGTATATATAGATGCATATCATAGGCGTTTCCATTTACTATCGGCTAACTCTATTGTGGTTCTTTTTTACTTACAATTACAATTTTTGTTGTATTAAATTGATCATATTTGGTATATATATATACTGCATATACCCGATATATATATTTCTGAATACATTTATCTGCTTTGGGGGGCAAGCTTGGGTCAGCAGCAAACCCAAAAATAAGTACATATACATTAAATTTCATATTTATATCGTATATATTTATATATATATATATATATATCTATGTACAATTGTGCTATATACAAATGGATTTGTGCTAACGATATTTTGTGGGTTTCTCTGCCTTTGTCTTTGTCTCTCTTCTTAACTCAAATAGAGGAATGCGAAACGAAGTACAGGAATATGGTTCAAACTGGTAAAGTAAAGACGTCCATGTGCTATATAGATCTATAGATAGAGAGAGATATGCTAGGCACTTGCTTCAGGCTTCAGGCTCACGTAGCCCGTGGCTTGGGTGGGCTTTGTCATTTGCAAGGAAGTGTAGTCCGGGGGATTGACCGGAGTTGCGGACAGATCAGCTGGAGATGGGGATGGACCTAACATGCTGACATATTCCGTGGTCTGAGCGGCTGTCAATTTGTCCGGTGGTCGGAAATTTCCGTGGAGCACCGCTGGATACTGAGCGCCGGAAGCTAAATTCGTCCGCTGCTCCTGATTCTGCTGCTCCTCCAGCTGCTCTGACTGCAGTATTATGCCTATCAGTGGAAGCTCCTGCTCCACTGTCGTCAGTGGCGGCGGCAAGTTTTGCAGACCCTCAGGCAGATCCACTTTGATGTTCGACATATAGCGATACTTCTGCACCAAGAAGTATATGAAGCCGCCGAGTATGATGAGCGCTATGACGCCCTGGAGACTCTGCAGCGAATCCGATTTGACGACCGGCATGAGCTGCGGCCCATGGTACCAGGCCAGCCAGCAGATGCCGCCGCTGCCAACCGCATCGCGCTCATCATAGTTGGCCGAGACGGCCCAGTTGTGGGCATCGATGAGCAGGCCAGCCGGCGGCTTGTATTGGCATGGGCTGCAGCGCTCCACCTCGGCGGACTCAATGGCCAGACTCGCATTGCAGTGGGTGCGATCCGTTGCGTTCCAGCTGCACCAATAGACGGTGTAGCTGCTCAGCAGCTCCTGCTGCTCTGGCGGCTCCCATATGAATTGCTGACGCATCTCCGCCTCACCCTCCCGATCCGCCTCCCTCCAGCCAATGGCCAAGTTCTTGGGCACTCGTCTCGCACGCATCGACTCGAGTAGTCGCGGCACGCGTATCCGACTGCTGTTCAGCGAGTTGCCCAGCGCATTCTGACTGCGCACGTCTATCGTAAAGCTGTCGCTGTTCAGGCTAAGATCGCGGATTACGGCTCCATTCGAGTTGATGGCTACTCTGGCAGTTCTGCAAATGAGAGCAAAAAGAAAAAAGGTCAGTCAGAAATCCCATTTGAAATCGATAAATTTGAAAAATCGATCCGTTACACAATCGATAGCTTAAAACAAAATAAATTTGTGAGAAATCGATATGTTTATGAATCGATTAATAGAGTAATCGAATAATCGATAATACCAATGATCGATTAATAGTGATCGGCCTAAACATTGATGATGATAAATCGACTTATCGATCAATGTACATGCTAATATGAATCGATTATTGTAGCCATAGATAACCATAAATAGGTATTCAATAGGTGATTATCGTTTAATGTACAAATCGATAAGCCGACCGATATACTGATTTCAAAGAATATCATAAGTCGGTTAATCGATACATGATATATGTATATGTTCAGTCCTGAATTTACAGGGTATATTCCAGTCGGCTATGAAAACTGTGTGTCTAAATGAGGTTTCTATAATTCAATTTTGATGTCACCAACTATTTTGGGGTCGCCCATATATATATAATTCTACGAAATTATCAAATGTTATTATGCATATTTTTCCCATTTTCGAGAACTGGGGGCGTATATGGCGGCAATGGGCAAAAATATTTGTAGCATTAGCTAGAAAGCTAGCGTATGATTGATTGATTGACAGCCTGATTGATTGAGTGATTGAGTGATTGAATGATTGGCTTATTTCCTGAATGGCTGATTAATTGTTTGACGAATTGAGGGCTTGAATGATTGACTGATTGATTCACTTTTTAACTAACCGACTGATTGATTGACTGCTTGACTCATTGAAAGATTGATTGACTAACTGACTGATAAGTTGATTGAATGATTACCGATTCAAACATTGATTGATTGATTGACAAACCGCCAATGATTGATGAAATTTCACTACTGAGAGACTCTCACATACCAGAAGTCAGAGAGAATAAGCTTCCGCAAGAAACGCTGCGCTAAGGCATGGCTGAATTCAAGCGGAGGCTATCAAGAAAGTTGACTCACATGATTTGATTCGGATCGCTGGCGTTGCGGATGATCACGCTGTAGGTGAAGCGTGGTCCGTTGTGCTCCGCTTGAGGTAGCTGCTGCCAGTAGATGTGCAGCTCGTTCGGCAGCTTGCTATCGATGAAATAGCCGCTGGCCCAGACGATGGGTGGTCGGGCCGGCAGCTCCGGGCGCGTGTAGAAGCTATAGACGAATGGCTGGCTCCAGTGGGCGTCCGCAAAGGCGTAGCGACGCTTCAGCTCAATTGTATGATTCTGGTAAGGATGGGGCAGCCGATGCAGGCAGAGGCGCTCCTTATTCGTCAGCTGCTCCACCTCCGACCACATCACGTCGCTGCTGTTGCTGTCGGACAGCAGTCGCTTCGACCAACTGATGGCGTAATTGATGTGGTTTGTGGACCGCTTGGCGCTCCACACCAGGCAAATCGACGAGCTGTTCAGGCTGGTCACGTTGAAGTTTGCGCCCGGCCGCTCGAGCACGATGATCTGCTCGCGCTTCAACTGGAAGCGCTGGAATTGCACGCCCAAAAGATCGTGCAGGCTCAACGTGAAGTTGAAATCTTTTTTGAAGTTATTCAGACGTCCGACGCACTGCATCCGCGGTCCGGGGCCAACCGGCAGGCACTCCACAATCTGATTGCCGTGCTCCAAGGTGTAATTGGCCCTGGCATCCACCAGCTCACTCATGTTCGGCCTGCTGAAGCTGCAGTTGTACGGCGCCGGATAGTCCGCATCCTCGAAGCGGCAGCTGAAGTCCTCCACCTGCAGTCGCACGCCCACCGGGAAGAACGAGGAGAGTATGGTGGTGTCATTGCAGAGGCACTCGTAGCCGAACGCGCGCATGTGCTTCGGCTGAGCCGAGTAGACCTCGTGGTAAATAGCGCTGTCATTAAGTATGCTCACAGTTACATTCAGTCGTCTCGCCTGCATATACAGGTGACTCGCGCCGCCGGCGCCGCACAGTTTGCTCAGGAAGACGGGATCGTCCGCCCAGCAGGTCACGTTGTAGGCATCGCCGTCGCGCAAGTTCCGCCTGGAGGGCTCAATATGGAAGTGATCGAGCAGCAGATCGCTGTCCAAGCACAGTGCGCTCCCAAAACTAGCAACGAACACGCCGACCAGAACCAGCCGCAGCATTCCGCTCTGAGTCGCGCGCCGATAAGAGCACAGCATTCGGGTCATTTTAGATTTATTTATATTTATATTTGTATGTTTAGTGTGATATTGTTGTATTGAAAACGGGCTTGTTTCTGTTTCTAGGAGCAGCACGTCTCTCCATGGACTCAGCTTTCGAACTGCTCTTCAAGCGCAGCTCGTAATCAATTTTAAGTGCGACAATAATTACGGCTGTGCTGCCCCCTGAATTCGCTGTAAGAATTCTTAATTCTGTATAAAACACACAACGCCCGTTTATAAGCGGCACAAGTGTCAATCCAACTCATTGAATTCAAGTATTCCCTCGAACGTCGTCGCAGCATCCTACGGTGTATCCTGTACGAAGTGGGTCAACAATCTCGTGGACGTAGTTTATTTTTTATTTTTTTAATTATTTATAAAATTTATTACATATTTTTTTTACTCATTTATATTTGTTTTTTTTTTTTTTTTTAGTTTTTATTATTCTTGGAAAATAAAATATTAAATTTAAATCTCTTCGATGAATCCTGAAGATAGATATGCTAACAGCTGCAGGTTCGAACCTCGCTAACATCACATATTGGATTTTTTTTTAAAATTATTTTTTGTAATATGTTAATTTTTTAAAAATTGATTAAATTTTTTCTCAACTTTTTAGATGAGAGATGAGTTATCGAAAAATAGATGCTAAGCTTGGCATACAGGAATATACAGGCGGGCACGTTACACGCCGTCCAGACTCCGCGCTTCCTTCGGCCTGTTACAAACATTCTCATAAAACTGAAATTCCATGGGTTCAGCGTATCACAGATATCGGCAAACAAAGCAAATGATGCAAATTACTCTCCTCTCTCTCACTTTCACACTTTCATATATATATATATACGGTATATATATATTTATATATTTATATGTATATATATATATATATATACATATATATATATTATATATATAAATGTATACTCACGAATGCGTAGCTGAAAACTTTGAGTTATCGCAATGAACATTTTTAAGAAATTCCCGTATGATTGGAAAAAACGATTTGAAAAACAAATTACACATCAAAATAATGAATAAATTAATTCCAGAGAATTCGGTCATTGACATAATTTAATCGGATTCCGCAGAAGTTTTCTGTAAATAAGTCCGTGATAAAGATGCTGTCAATCAATGATTGATTTCATATATGGTCCATGATGTTAGCACAGCTGGCATGATAACGCCCGAACTGGAAAGTTGGCCGGGTGTGCTCGACTAACAAATACCCAGTACCCATCGATGGAAAGTATGTAGATTTCTATATGATTGTGGGGTACTTACTCAGCAGATCTAAATCCATTTGAATGGAACACACAGAGAAATTACAGCAAAGTAGCAAAAGAGATAAGTTATAGATAACCTAAGCTTATATGAAATGAAGACTTTCAACTGTTCTACATTTAGACAAGGCTTAATCAAGTCTTAAATATAATCTGTAAATGACAAATGCACTCCAAAGAGTAACCGATATATTATCGATAACTGTGAAACAAACAGAATTTCATACAAACTGAAGACTTTTAACTCATCTAGGGCTAGGCAAGGCTTAATCCAGCTGGCTCTGTTGAGCCGGATCAGGATTATATATATATTTGGGGCTTCACGTAAGCCCCATATCATCCAAATTCATAATTTTGAATAGTTAAAACAAAAGAAAAATAGCTAAGTCTAATAAAATGATATATTTATATTATAATATAGTTAATTTAATCGATTGAAATTATAAACATTGTATGAGTTATCGATAACTTATAGAAAGAAAGCAAAGAAAGCCTGTTTTGGGTTTTTGTTTTGCTTTTGGATTAATTGCTAGTGGAAGACAAGTCGACAAAGAGAATAAAAATGCATGTTTCTATTTAGTTTGATTTACATTTTCCTTTTTTAAAGTAGATAGTACATAATATATAGATATATATAGGTGTATATATCGTATATATATATGGATATATATATGATAATCTTAAATCAACTTGATGCATTGGCGTTTGCCAAATTCGCTTTACATATAATATATAATATATATATATATATATATATATATATATATATATATATATATATATATATATATATATATATATATATATGTGTGTGTGTGTGTGTTTTCTATATAGTAGGTAGTCATGTAAAGTTAATTATATATACGTTTATATATAAGATACTTCATAAACAATACTAGAGCGTTATTAATTATTAAAACCTCAAAGAAAAAACTAGCAACGAAGGAGGGACAAAACGAAAAATGAAAAATTTTTATAATAATCATAAAAGTAAAAATAAATTATTAAAAAAAAAGAGCAAATTTGTAAAATGACGATGTTTGATGTGCTAATTGCAGCCGTAAAAGCTACAACTTAGCAGGGGCATAAAACAGGGAAGAGTATACAAATAGTTTATTAAATACAAGTGGCCGGGCTAAGTGTGTGCGTGTGTGTGTGTGTGAATGGCTGCTAATGCCAAAGTAGTGTGCATGTGTGCTAAATGAGCTGATTTGTAAGTGTGAATTCCATGTGCTCTCTCCCTCTCTCTCTCTCTCTCTCTCTCTCTCTCCCTCTCTCTATTCAGGTGCGTGTGTGTGTTAACGGAAGGCAATAGTAGATGCTAGCTGGCTGCATGTCTCAAATGCAGCTAATCCACAAAAATCTCTCTATCTCTATCTCTCTCTGAGTGTGTGTGTGTGTGTGTGTGTGTTTGTATGTGTTGCTCTCTCTCTCTCGGTCTCGCTCTGTGATCCTCTTAGAGCATATGACGATTATGCGCCAATGCATTTAGATCCTGCGGCGTCACGTATCCTCCTATATTTGGCTGCAATCGCTGCGGCGTTTGCTGGGCCGTTGCCGTTGCCGCCGCAGCAGTTGGCTTGATCAGGCCATTCCGTTGCAACTGCTCCATGGCCGTGTAGCCGAAGCCGTTGGGCATCATCAGCGGCGTGGCGGCGGGCGTTGTCGACATAGCTGGCGCCAGTGGCTTCAGCTTGTGTAGATCCGCAGCCTGCACATAGTTGCTCGTATTGAGCAGGTGCATCGGCGCCGCTGATTGCACAGCTGCTGGGGAGGCAGCGGGCGCAGGTGTTGGGCGCGACTGCAGCACCTGCACAGGCACATAGCCACT
Source organism: Drosophila peninsularis (assembly GCA_035047485.1). Taxonomy (NCBI): domain Eukaryota; kingdom Metazoa; phylum Arthropoda; class Insecta; order Diptera; family Drosophilidae; genus Drosophila; species Drosophila peninsularis. The sequence continues at coordinate 4,648,496 of JAWNPN010000042.1, forward strand.
TAGGGGCATGCTCAACTGTCCGTTGGTGCTGGGCAATGTGTTGGCCATGCTGCTCGGCGTCGACCAGTTCTTCATCTGTGTGGGCTTGATGTAGCCACCAGCATTGGGATTTTGATTTGGATTCGTTTGGCTGCTCGACTGTAGCTCTGTGGCGCCCATTTGGCTGTCGTCGTCGAGCAGCAGCCCCTGGCTCATCGACATGTAGCTGGACGGTGGCAGCGTTGTCAGCGTTGCTCGCTCCTCGTACGCATCCCGCTGCTCCAGCATGCCGCCACTCGAGCTGTTGGCCAACAGCAGCTTGGAGCTCTCGTTGCCGCTGCTAAAGTCCTGCGGCAAATCGTGCTGCGAGTAATGCGGCAGATCGATTCGCGTACAAATGATGCCGCTGCCAACGCCGCCACCACCGCCGCCATTGCCACCGGTGCCTCCGCCACTGGAGCCAATCTCAATGGGTTTCTTGAGGGTTTCATCGATCCCCGGCGGCAGCACTAGATCAATGTCGGACATCTTCAACAGCTTGCGATAGGCCATGTAGGCAAATGCACTGAGAAAGATGATAGAGGTCACCACCTCCACGGAGGTAACGAACACCTTCAGGTTGCTCTGGCCCGGCGAACAGCTGACCTCGTGGGTGGTCCATGCGGACTTGTACAGACGATAGAGGCTCGAATTGAGATAGTTTTGTATGGCCGTCCATTCTCTGTCAGTCAATGAGGGCTGAGCATCGCACTTTTGGGTTTGCACTGATTGTGGGACTAACGATTTATCCGTAAGCGTTGACGCCAACGGCTCCGCGTTTACGGCACGCACCTTGTAGTGGAAACGATGCAGCGGCGTACAGAGCGGCGTAGTCATCACACAGGTGAGATTTGGCCGTGCACTCACATAGCTGAATGGCTGGCCAATTATCGTATTATTTGCATTCCTCTCAATTATGACCACTTCATAGAACTCCAATCGTCCGGCCGGACGCAACGGTGCCGTCCACTGCAGCACGGTGCTCCAGGGTGAATTTTCTACATGCAAAACAGCCGGCGGCGAGGGCACTGTAATAAGTGGGTAATAATTAGTTACAAATTTTTATTTTTATTATATATTTTTATATATAAATATGATTGTTTGAATTAAATTTAAACTAAAGCTGTTCACCGAACGAACCACTAAACTGCTTATCCCACTGTTCTCTGAACGATCATTTTTATCGATAGTGAACAATTCGATTCAAGCGTGAGTCTCTTCGCTAATTGCAGTCGGTTCTTTTGAGCTGCTCATAAACTAGTTCAGCAAGTAACTAAAATGATTGATTTGACTCAAAAGGTGCTTCAAATTAAACAATTAAGTGCATTCAAATCTTCTCAATGGCCGTTAAAAATTAAAAAAAAAAAAACATAAGTTAAATAAAAACTCGAATCTAAACACCTACCTCCAACCGCTGTCCTAAAGTTGATCTTATTGCTTGGCTCCGAGTAGTGTATGGTCTTCGCACGCAAACTAATCTCATATTCCGTATAAGCCGTCAAATTGTTTAAGACAAAGTGCTTCTCATTGTTGACCAGCTCGGCGGTGAGGGTGGGCACCACAAAGTGACTGGTAATATTGTCATGGGTTATGGTGCCGCCATATTCCACCAGCATGCCATTCGCCTTGATCGGCTGCTTCCACGCGAGCAGCACACTCGAGTTGGTCACATTCATGTGCATCAGCTGGCGCGGCGGAGTGGGTGCACCCTGGTTTGTACGCTGGAACAGCTCATCGCTGTATTTGCTGGCACGCTTTGGCGAGTACATGGACATCTTGACAGTGTAGAAGGTATACGGCTCAAGATTCACAATTTTGTGGGATGTCGCATCCTTGGGTAGCTCCATGGTCGTACAGTTATCCGGCTTGCCATCCGATCGCTTGCAATAGGTCAGATTGTAGCCACTTAAGATCGCCGCACAGACACCTTCTGTACCCCATTTGACGGTAATGGATGTGTCTGTCAAGCTATCTATGGCTGGATCCATTTTGGCCAGATCGTCGTTGCCATCGCCCGTACAGGTCACCCAATGCATGCCCGTATTCCGGCCGACAAAGTTCGCGGATACGGCCATATTCAGCGATGGCGATTGCCCACTGGCCGTGCTATATTCCAGCCGATCCGGAGAGACGTGCTCGAAGTGAATGGTGCCATTGCACTTGGACAAGAGAGCGGGCTTTGCATTGCACCAGAAGACCGTGTAGTCGATCAGTTCCGAGGTGTTCTTTGGCGGCTTCCAGCCAAGCGTATAGCTGGAATTGCTCGAATGATAGACACCCTGTATCTTGAGCGGCATACGCAGCCGCCGATCCTCGCTGCTGATGCTGGGTATATACAGGCGACTCGCCTCCACAGATGTGCCCACATTGTTGCTGCTCCGTATGTAGATCTCGTAATGTGCATCACGCTTCCAATTGTCAATTGTCGCCGAATTCGTATCCACCTTAATTTTTGAGGCATCGCTGTCAATGAGAGAGAGGCGGGAGGGGGAACGTAAAGCAACAATTAGTAAACACTTAAAATGTGTAAGCTTACGCTCCAAAAAACTAAAGAATACAGGGTATATTGTGATATGCCACGCCCGCAGAGAGGCGTTAACATATTGTTAAGGTCGTCAATAGAATTTTCAAGCCAACAGCTCTAAGACTATAGGAGATATAAGCTTTTACTATATATATATATATATCCGTCATATCTTTTTGATCTTTGGCTGGAGAGATGAGAGAAGACACTTTGTCAGATGAGGGCATACACGAGTTCAGGTAATATACATATACATATATCTATATATGCATTCCCAAATCCAAGTCTCTAGCTTCAATTGACAAACATTCCACAAAGGTAATATACTCTCTTTTGCGCTGCCTGAGCGAGCATTAATGTCGCGCTGCCTGCTTTCGCAGTTATAGCCACAATCAACAACTGTGGAATTCCCCAAAACCAACTAATTATTTTCTACTTTCCAATAAAATTTCGGTATCAATGAGAAGCGCTTCAAGCGAAAATCTTTTTGTATTCAACTTCTGTTCTAAGTAATTGAGATAACGAAACAATTTGACGAATATTAACAAGACAGACCGACGCTATATACGTACATATATACATACATACATACATACATATGTACATACATATACATCCATATGTGTATGTATGTGTGTGGAGATAGCTACGTAGCGTGTTGAAAATTTCTTGAAAATTGTTTATTTTTAAAAATTCTTTGAATTTTCGTATGTTTGGCCGAGCATACGTTACGTTCCTGCAATGGGTATATGCCGTTTAATAAGAAATGCGCTCTTATAATGTAAAAGCGAGCAAGTGGCAGGCATGCCGACGCGCAGATACCCTAACTGAAGATGGAGTGTGATTGCAGAGGAAAAAAGCATGCCTCCATGAGTAGCTAACTGATTCATAGCTCGATTTTCTTTCAATTTGAAGAAAAAAGTTGTGATATATCATATTGACACATGTATATATATTTACTATATAAATAATTGTAAATAACTCTTTTGTGCGTCTCTTATTCCTGCACAGAATCATCTCTTTATGAGTATCTGTCGGATTCATGGGTTTTCTTTAAATTCAGAGAATATCTCAGCAGATCTTCAGATATATCATATAACATATGTTATATATATCTATTATAGGAACAATCTCATTAGTTTTAGATAACTTCGAGAACAACTTCTATGACAATTATTTCCGCAGCTCTTTCATATTAGTTCATATATTTAACTATATTTCTAAACAGAATCAAAGCTCAGCTCCCCTTGACTATATTTCTGATTCTATATATACATATCGAGTGACTGCACAGCTAGGGTATTTCATAGGAAGGCTTTAGCTAGATGAAAATTAATGGAAATTTCTCAATGTTTCAATGCAGTTCCGCATCAGACATGCGACCAGATGTACTCGGTATCAATATACATATATACACATATATTTATATGGATGTATGTAAGCATGTATTTAGTTATAATTCAGCTTAAATAACGACGCTTTCTTGCAATTTGAGAATCGGAATATATACAAGCATATACACACTATACATACATACATATATGCAGTTGTCGCTCGCTAATTGAAATGAACAGTTATAATTGTTCAAAAATTAAGACTTTATAGCTATGCGACACAAGTTTCTTAGTTTTGGGCAAAGCTAGTGATGAAGATGGTCGTATAAGTGTCTGTACAAGTAGCTATCTAAGTCATCGTATAAGTATAAGTCTAACGAATTGTATACGTATTAGTATAAGTCGAACCCATCTGCTTCAGCATTAGTATAAGTATAAGTATAAGTATCAGCATAAAAATCATATTATGATCATAATATATTATATGAGAATAAGTCAAGCGTCAGTATATAAGATAACCCATTTATATAAATCTATGTAAGTATCTACATCAGTATAAGTATATCCGTTACAAACACTGAAATCATATATGCTCAACAATTTCGACTTCTTCAGTATTTTCAGGGTACAAAATGTTTATTAACAAATAAAAATCAAAAATTTGGCACACATTCCAAATATTGACAGGGTGGCAACGCCTAAAGCAAATAAAATAAAATTACGAAAATTCGAATAAGTTCAATAACGAAAAATATTAAAAATTGAAATTAAATTTGAGTTTTGTTTACAAATTTTGAAATTTGTATCATTGAATTAATTGTAATATTTAACATTATTGGCCTAGTTTATCGGGACAAAGAGAAATTCGAAACATATACAAGTTTACACGATGCATCTAATCGTGATTAAATATCAATTAGTTGGAACTAGATAAAGGCAATTCTCTAGAAATAGGAAACGCTTGAAAAATAAGAATTTCGCGCTAATCATTTTTATACTCCGATATACATGTGCGTGTGTATGTAGCTCATAATTGGAAATAAACATATCATTTGAATATCAATTTGCGAGAAAACAACAATAAAATCGCAATTTATGACCATAATATTAAAAAAAAATCCAAGCATTGATGCCTCTGCGTGCGTGCGTGTGTGTGAGTCTGTATGTGTTTTAGCTAATCATGATAAAACGTCTAAAGCTTACTATCTTATCGTATTCATTGTTCATGAAATTTCATTCAATAGTTGGTAGCATTTACCTGCATATCACAATTAAGCTTAAGCGTATATTGACGTAATTGACGTAGACAATGCATTTTTAGCACATTGAAAGTTTTAAGAACCTTTTGATTGTGGATTCTGGACGAATTTTCTGTACATTTTATCTTGAAATGGAGAAAGTTGTTCATATATTTACACAGGTTCAACAACTTTGGAAATAGGAATCTATGCATATTAAATGGATACTTTGACTAACTTGTGATATATCATGATTTTGGTTCATCATGTAAACACATATTTTAGCATATACTACTTTAGTTCAAGATTAATACCATTTGTACTAAAGATCTATATAAAGTGAATACATTTAACAACTAATCACGTTCTAGCTTTATCGTGTAAACATAGCATTAGTGATAAATTTCCTTCTATTTAGCATTAATAGCATATTGAATATGAATTCATGGCAATTGAAGATATTTACAAGCTTATCATGATTTATAAACATAATCTTCCAAAATCAAACTACTACATTGATCGATATATATCGGTTATCAGCATTCAATACACAAATTAAGTTTTACTTGGCAAGTTCATTGTGTAAACATTTGAAATCTTCTACGCACCTGATGGTATCATTGCATCGAAACTCGCTGATAACGTAGGTAAAGTTGTCGCCATTCATCTCGTGCTTGAGCAGCTGTTCCCAGTAGAGAGTGAGCGAGGATTCCGATGAGTAGACGTAGAAGCTGCCGTTGGTCATGCGCGGCGGCCGCGCCGGTCGCTCGGCAGCCGTGCGAAAGTCGTAGTTGAGCGGCGGACTCCAGCGGGATTTGGTTTTATTATTGCGCACGCGCAGCTCCAGCAGATAATTGTAGCCGGGATACGGCAGCTCGGTGAGACAGAGCGTATCCTTGGCAGCTGAGGAGTTGTTGCGCCACATCGGACGCACCAAGGTGGGAAAGTTTTCGGGCGTAACGAAGACACGCCAAAGGACGCCGCCGACGAAGTTGCTGCGTCGTGGCATCTCCCAGGATAAGCAGATCGAGTCCTTTGTACGATTGAGCAGCTTCAGATTTTGGCCAGGGCGCGCGAGGACCATGCGCTCCACATTATTCACCTCGATATCTTGGCTGGCATTCCCCAAGGTGTTTGCAATGTCTAAGCGAAAGAAGTAGATCTGCGAGAACTTCTTATACTGCTCGCTCGTTATGTTGCAGTTGACCAAAGGCGCCGCATCGAAGTTGCAGTCGACGTAGTAGCGGTAGTTGGTATTCTTATCCGTGGTAAAGCTGATATTGTATTTTGTATTGATGCTGTTCCGTGGCTCAGTAAAATTGCAGAACATATAGTCCCAGTCGTAGCTGGTGCAGTTGAAGTCTTCCACCAGCAGCGGCTTGGTGCCGACATACACCCTCGAGGAGAACATGCCCATCTCCTTGCACATGCAGAGGTACTCGCTCTCCTGGTCGGACATGTTTGTGAACGACATCAAGATGGTGGTCTCATTGACAATCTGCAAGTCGCTGCCATTGAATAACCGCTGGACATCATTGATGTTCGCCGTGAAATACAAATCGTTCACGTCGCAGGTTTCGTTCGTTTTCGTCGAATCGAAGAAGGCCTGATTGATGGTGCAGGTGATATTCAGATCGCTGCCCACGGGCACCTCCGCCTTCTGCGGCACCACCCAGCCGGGCGACGGCGGCTGTCCGCTGAGGCCGACAATGCAACAGGCAAAGATAACGGCGAGCGCAAATGTTATTTGCTGCATTTTCCTTCGTTTGCAATCATTGATGTGCATCTGCAATTTGTATACCAAAATTTACATCAATTATTAATTTATGTGTTCATATATATATTTATCTATTCATTTATTTATTTATTTATATATTTAAATAGGGCCACACTTGCACACACACGCACAATTATATATATATATATATATATATTTGAAGTACACACCTTTGCTATTCGATAGACAAGAAAATACCTGGGGCACGGGTACGACGAGGCACTTGTTGGCACTGGTATTGGTAATTCTCAGAAAACCGTTTTATATATGTTACCCAAAAATTCCAAGAACTGATTTTTATGGCATTTTGATTCGTATGCTTGTACCACAAATACACAGCTATTTCGCTGCAATGGCCAAACTAGGAATTGGTTTTTATAACGCACTTTAAGTTTTATATTTGAAAAACTATAATCAACGTATTTTGTTTTTTCCTCTGTTGTTTATTGTTGCGTTTTAATAAACACATGCACACGATCTCACTAACTCAACCGTTTGCTTTGCCTTATGCGTTCCCCTTTTGCTTGTCGTTTGCTTGGAATTTCAACCAGTGTGACCGGTCGGCATTCCAACAACACGTGCATTTTTACGACAAAAAATACAACAAATACCTTCAGATTTTTTCTTCGCATCAATTCAAATATTCCCTCATTTACTTTGCAATTTACAGCATGTAAAATAATAAAATAATAATATAAAAAAAATGTTTATCAACATTTAACATATTTAAAATGATATAATGTATATTTAAGGAATTTTTGTTTTAAATTGATTATATTTTTCAACTGCGCCACTTAGTCGTTATAAATTCTATCGTCGTGAGGGTGAATGTGACCACAGTTTCAGTATTTGCTTTTGGGCTTTGCTGACTGCTCGCCGTTGGTCTCACTTCTCTGTATGTGACATATCTGTGTGTGTGTGTGTCGTATGTGAGAAAGTGACGAATTACTTTTCATCAAATGGAAAATAATTTAGTTTGAAAGCACGTATAAATTTCAATAGGCGATCACAAAAAAAAACATAGAAAATACAAAAAACTGTAAAAAAAAAACCTTGTGAACACACAGCATTATATTAAGAAAAGCATAAAACTAGCGCTGAAAAAAACAATATCAAAATGGCCGAAGGCGGTAGTAAGCGCATCAACGTGGTAGTTAAAACGCCAAAGGACAAGAAAACTGTTGAAGTCGATGAAGATTCTGGAATAAAAGATGTGAGTATTGCGGTGCGCAGCGAAAAAAACATTGGCCAGTGGACAGCGGGCAGAGGCTGCCCTAATAAAACATAATTATTATTGCGGCTAAGCGCTGCCCGAAGGGGTGGGCACACTTGTCTTCTGTGCACCACGTATGTGTATAGGTGTGTGAGTGTGTGTGTGTGCGTGCGTATAATTGAAGGTACAGTGCATTTTTTTTTTTTCTAGAAAGGATGGCAAAGTGCAAATACTGTATATGTGTTTGTGTGTGTGTGTGCGTGTGTAAATATTTATAATGATTGGGCAATATTGCTCATTGTTCTCTTTTACCATTTATCATTAAAGTTTAATTGTTGTTTTTCTTTTGATTTATTGAATTCTTTTTGTTTAGTTCAAAATTTTGGTGGCACAGAAATTTGAGGCTGAACCCGAGCAATTGGTGCTGATATTTGCGGGTAAAATCATGAAGGACACCGACACCCTTAAGATGCATAACATCAAGGACAATTTAACAGTACATCTCGTTATCAAAGCGCCCACACGTACCAATGATGCGCCGGCACGTGCACCGGCCGACGTGCGTCAAACTCCGTTCGGCCTGAATCATTTTGGCGGCTTGGCTGGCATGGAAGCTCTGGGAGCCGGTTCAAACACCTTTATGGATTTACAGGCGCGCATGCAGAATGAATTGTTAAACAATGGGGATATGTTGCGTTCGCTAATGGATAATCCGCTGGTGCAGCAAATGATGAACAATCCGGAGACTATGCGTCAGCTGATTACATCAAATCCTCAGATGCAGGATCTGATGCAACGCAATCCGGAAATTTCGCATATGCTTAATAATCCGGATCTGTTGCGTCAGACCATGGAATTGGCGCGCAATCCGTCGATGTTGCAGGAGCTTATGCGATCGCATGACCGTGCAATGTCGAACTTGGAATCGGTGCCAGGTGGCTATAGCGCATTGCAGCGCATCTATCGTGATATACAGGAGCCGATGATGAATGCGGCGACCGAATCCTTTGGACGCAATCCGTTTGCCGGACTAGTCGAGGGCGGCGGTGGTGGCACAGCCGGAGTCAATCCACAGCAGGGCACGGAGAATCGCAATCCGTTGCCAAATCCGTGGGGCTCCGGCACCGGCAATCGCAGCGGCACCAACTCCCAAAGCAATAATACGGTCCCAACTAATCTACGTGCAGGCGATCAGCCGCCAAACAATGTACTCAATACACCGGCAATGCGCAGTCTGCTCCAACAGATGGCCGATAATCCGGCATTGATGCAGAATCTATTGAATGCACCCTATACACGTTCAATGATGGAATCGATGTCACAGGACCCGGATATGGCGTCACGTTTGCTTAGCACCAGCCCCCTATTGACGAACAATCCACAGCTGCAGGATCAGGTGCGACAGATGATGCCTCAGTTCATGGCCCAAATGCAGAATCCGGACGTGATGAACATGCTGACCAATCCGGAGGCCATCAATGCCATCCTACAGATCCAACAGGGCATGGAACAGCTGCGCAGCGCTGCCCCGAATCTAGTTGGGACACTGGGCATTCCGCCGCCACCACCAGGCGTTAATCCAACCGGTCTCACTGATGCGGCTAGCGGCGATGGTACCACAACCACGAATTCTACTAGCGCCACCAATGCCAGCAGCATTAACAATTCAACAGCGCCTAATAATGTTGGTGCTCCGCTGTCGAATGCCACGAATCCAGCTGTTGGCTCATTGGCACCCGGTGGCGGACCGAACGCTCAGCTCTTTAACGATTTCATGATGCGCATGCTTAATGGCATGTCGAACAATGCGGACAGCACGCAGCCACCGGAAGTGCGCTATCAATCCCAATTGGAGCAGCTCGCTTCCATGGGCTTTGTCAATCGCGATGCCAATTTGCAGGGTAGGCATGCCAACTAAACATATATATAGCGAATATAATCTTTGTATAATTGATAGTACTCAAAGCAGTCTGTATATTAACTTAAGTCAGTCTTAGATTTGATAAAGACTATTATATATATGTTATATATCAGTTCTGTAGTATATATAAGGCTAATCCATGTATTCAGCCAGCTCAAAGATCACACAAAGAATTGATATATAGCTGATTCAAATAATACTCATATCTACTATAGGCATATAGATTTATGCATTTAAGGTTCAGCCAGTTAACGCTTATGTAAACCAGAATTTCTATAGGCATCATATGCTTACTCAATATGTAGATTGATTTATAGACTTGACTTCTATTTATGTAAATTTGTAAGGTATACGCTCGATCAACCTTTAAGCTAAACTATATAGAGGCTTATATATATAATCTCTAACATAGACTACAGAATGGAGGTTCGATCTTTGGACGGATCTATATAAAATATAGTTAAAATACCGCTGCAAGAGTACTTAAACTATCATAAAGAGAATATATAGATATAGATATATTCATATTCATATTCATATCAATATCTCTATATTCTGTATATATGTATACTCATCCAATCTCTCTTCTCCCCTACAGCTCTCATTGCAACATTTGGGGATATCAATGCGGCCGTGGAGCGTTTGTTGTCGCTGAATCAATTGTCCCTGAGTTAACATTGTTAAGGCGAATGCCTTCTGTACACGCCAATATCGTCTATATATATATATATATATATATATATATATATATATATATATATATATATATATATATATATATATATATATATATATATCTATATCTATATATTTGTATACGTATATATATATATATGCTTGCTAAAGAATATACATATATATATTTATATATATATATATATATATATATATATATATGTAGGTAAATATATATATATATATCTGTGTGTGTGTGTGTCACAGTGGGTGTGCATGTTTGTGTGGGTGTGCATGTGTGTGTGGGTGGGTGGAGACAAAATATAAATTTGAGAAGGGGAATCTAAATCGGATGCCACGCCCCAAAGAAAGAGGCTAACAGCGGGGCTGTTGTGTTTGCTGATAAACCTTGACACACACACATTCGTGCACACACATGTATATATATATATTTACATATACTTCTATATACATATATATATTTATAACAAACAAACAAACACATACATACATAATGAACACCCCATACAACACACACACAACACACACACACACAACACACCAACATCTAGCGTAAGCAATTGAGATGCAGATGAAGAAGAATATTTACGCCTGGAAGCCTATAAATTTAATACACACACATAGACACACATCATTTTGCTTCAAAAATTTCCACAAGAAAACACACAGGATACAAAAAAAATGAAACAAACTACAACAAAAAAAAAAAGAGAACAAAAATGCAAAAAAAAAAAATTTACAAAAAATATATATATGTATATGTAATAATTATATTTACAAAAAAAAATCAAGAACAAGCCAAAGTCTGGGGCAGAACAGCGATATTTGTTAATAACAATTGATGTGTGACTATATGCTTATATATATATATGCATATATATATATATATATATGGATATAGAGGATTTCAATGTGGGGCTAGGAGAGTAGAAGCTACAATAAAAGTTTCTAATTCACATTGTTTAATACATAGTCAACACCAATATATATATATATATATATAACTTTTTTTTAATAATTTTAAAAACTTTCATTCTGTTTTTCTTTGTTGATGTACATTAAGCATATATATATATATATATATATATATGCATCAGATATTCCACGGTGTTACAACAAAAAAGACGTAAATATTTGAAATTCCTTAGTACCAAAAAAAAAAAAAAAAACAAATTTCTTTTGTCATAATTTGCGGGTCGATGGTAGCAAGGGGGGGAGCTATATATATATATTTACATATATCTATTTTTTTCCAAGGGAAGCTTAAAGGTGCGTGTTCCAATTTAACATTAAACATGTAAACGCAGTCGAACATATATAATATATATGTGTGCAAAAGTTGGCAATGGACACGCCGCTACATAAGTTACAAACAAGTAATATTAATAAAAAAAAACCTATATTAAAAAAAAAACAAAACACAAAAAACTCATTCGTTAGGAAAACTACGTTTACGTGTTTCTGTGTGAAAAAAAACCTAAAAGAGTAAAATAAAATAAATGTAAATGGTCAAATGTTTTTCAAAAATTCAAACACTAACTGCCAGAGCTTTTAATCGATAGGCGTCTTGTCTTCTGTTGCTTCAGTGGCGGCTCCCGCTTTGGGCCTGGTTCGATAAGTGCACAAAGAGCGTTGCCACTCATCAAGAATGTCCTTGGGACATTTGAGGGAAATTATAAATACGTTAGAAATATGCGCAGTTCCGATTGGATAAGCACAAACAGAGCGGATGTGAAGAGCACCGCAATACAGCTGCAGCAGCTATGCAACTAAATGGATTAGAAAGGGAAGGAAATAGTTTTTTTTTTGAAGGTTAAAACAAATACAAAAAATAATTATTACAATTAATTTATATCTTTTATCCCACATCATGGAGATTATAAATACATCCATTATAAAGACATCCCCTATTTGCAGGGTTCATCCAAGTGAAGTCTTTTATATATTTAATTGTAGGCCCTGATTTAAAAGGTTTTTATTGAATTCGGCAACAAATCTTAGCATAATGCCAACATTAGGGGCTTATAGCTATTGACATGGTATTACATAGATACACTGAGAGAAACGCATACAGTAAGCAAATCGAGACAATGATATATACAACATACACTGAAGAGAAATTGCAATTTACACACAGACAATTGAATTAACACGGTATACACTGAGAGACACAGCTACGTACATACATTGAGTCGACTTAACGTGCTATACACTGAAACAAAAACTATACAATAAGTTGAATTGAGTGACAAAGAGACGACAACAAATTGTTTGTCTATACAAGGTACACTGAAACAAATACATAGATACTATAATACAGTGCTTGACACGATATACACTGAAACAAATACATATACACATATAACTGAATCGACAAAAAAAAACTAGAACAATGCTTAGAATTTGAGGCTGTACGAGTCTTGGTTAGGTAGTTTCTGTTCCCATTTTTGTTCGCAGTGTATCCTCCGCTACGATTAGAGCTCCTCGAAGAAGGCGACGCGCGCCTTGGTTGAACCGGACTTGAGTTTCTTGAGCGTTGAATATTTGTTCTCGCCCGCCTTGATCTGCGCCTCGCTGAGTATATCCAGATTACTTTGATTCTGTTCGATTTTGTGTGGCGCGATTTCGCTGCGCAACGTCTGCAGCTGATTCTGCACCTGCTTCTTCGACTTGCGCAGGTACTCCAGGTGGCTGCGCTCCATCTCATTGGCGATCTGCTCCATTTCGTTGTCTGTTAAGATGAATTTCTTGGGCTCAAAGTCGTCGGAAATGCCGCTTGAATTATCGCCCATCACAATGTAGTGGGAGGCGGAGTTCGTTAGCTCCGCTCCGCCAGCTGTCTCCAGATCGTTCGTGGAGCTGCTCGTGGTCAGCGAAGGTGTACTGATCGCAGCAATGCTCGACGGGTTATTGACGTTGGCCTGGGAGACCGTTGATGCCGTTAGCAAACTGTCCGTCGACGACTTGCGACCACTGTTAAGGAAGTTCAGCAGACGTGCGGTGGCTTCTCTCTCGGCCATCTTGGCGCAGATCAGCTCCTTTTTGAGCTTCTCCGTTTCCGCTTCGCGCTTGTCGTTCTCCACAGTCAGCTGGAGCATAAAGAAGTCGGCATCCCGTATCTTCTTCTCCAAGTCGTGCTTCTCCCGCTCCACCTTCATTTGACGCTCACGCAGACGATCCATTTCTGTCTTGAAGTGATTCGCTTTGCATTCGGTCAGCTGCATTTGCTCCTCATTGACGCGACTCTTCTCGAAGTACAGCTCCTTTGTCTCCTCGGAGCGACGCTGCAAAGGCAATTCAACTCAATATATATATATCATAGTTATAGGACCGATCAGCTTACCAGCGCATCGCTAGCCATGCGCATCTCGTCTTGCAGATGCTCCAGCCTTTTCTCCAGCTCGTACCGTTCGTGTTCCGCCTTCTCGCGCAGCTGCTTCTCCCTTATGAACTTCTTTCGTTCGATTTGGCGTCGCTGTTTCTCCTCCTTCGCCTGCGCTTTCATCTGCTGAATCTCCATGGTGTCCGGCTTGCGGCGTCTCATATAGAGATCATGATTGCCCTTGCACAAGTCCAGTATCTGTGAATGGATGACATTTTTAGGTTATCTTGCTTGGAACTAGATCGCCTAGCACAGAAGTGAGATTGTTCTTTGGAACCAGTTCACATTTTCGAATTTGACAACATAAGAAATAGTATTTAATGAACCTTAAGTAACTATATGCCTGATAGTCCCTTATTTTGTTCACGGAACTAGTTCAAAGAACCTCGCCTTACTTAATTATCGCTATATACTCACCATTTTATTAATGTGCAAGTCCTGCGAGTAAAATATAAAGTTCGACACTTTGGCATCCACTAAACGTATCGTGAATTTCTTGTCATCGAAACTAACGTGTCGTATCTCGTTCCATTGGAACGTTGTCTTTGGGGTTAGCTTGTCGCGCTCATCATAGATGTTCAGACCCACGGCCGTAACGCCCAGCCACAATTTGGTTTTGTTCTTATTCTACGATCAAGAGATAAAGAGAACAGAAATAGGATTAAATAAGTGTGAGGTTAGATTAGTTTTCGAACTCGAATTTGGGTATGTTTAGCTTAAGTGTTAGATTAGATTAGATTGGCTAAATGTGCAGTTACATATATACATTTTCGAACTGGAATAAAGATTACGTAAAGTTTCGTTAGACTAAGTGCAAGACTATTTTCGATTTCGAATTCGGATAAAGTTAACCTTAACTCTGAAGTGAGATTCGTTTTCGAACTCAAATTTAGTTAATTTGTTGGTTAAATCCCTTTTCGAGTTCGATTTGAGGTTAGGTTACACACCGTAATAGGAAAGTAGTTAACACCATACATATCCAGATCTTGTGCGATTTTCAGATACTCCATTTCGACTTCATCCCGGGTCATGGGCTCATGATCCATGTACCTAGAAATTAAATTCGAAAGTTAGCTATTAGTGTTCATAGAGTATAACCTTAGATACTCACCAGGTCTTGATGCGCTCCTCCCACATCTCGGGCGTCATTTGATACTGATCCGTAACGCCCTTGGGCAGCAACTCACCCCCGGCCAGCATGCCGTCCTTGTAGGTCTCATAGTCGTAGGGTCCGTATTGGACATGGACCGCATAAGAGGCGAGCAGCACGGATGCCTCGGGCCGGCAATAGATGTCCATAGAGAGAATGCTCTGTTTCACTTGCAGGAAGAACAAATGCTGCGTTATCTCCTGTATCAGCTCTTCGCTGACGTTCTCCGGAAAGAATTTCGCATAGAAACTGAAGACGTAAATGCTATTATTCGCATGCAGCTCGACGCGCTGATCTTTGACCTTCTTGTCCATTTTGAGCCAGGAGACATTGTTGCGTGTGTCAACGTACTGCAGTCCGAAATACCATGATTCGCGCAGCCCGATCGTACGACAAACCAGATCGAACAACTCTTGGCCGGTGGAACGCGTCTCCAATTCGAACTCCAGCTCCGAATCAAAGGTGCTCACGCGCACCGGCAATGAACGGTTCTTCTTCGAACCGAATGGGCTCATCGTCTACGGCGATGGCGATTGTGATTCCGATTGCAATATCGATTGTGATGTATTGTTCAGCTATAACTATGTGCATATACATATGTATGTATGTATACGTACATACACATATATATATATTTTTATAATTGGCTATTATGTGAGGCTATTGTGTTTACTTGTTGCACTTGTCAAACATTTTCCACCTCGTTCGCATTCGCACATATTGCATTTAAGCTATTTTGATTTGTTTCGTGTAAATACTGGACTGGCACTGTGTAGGCACTTAATTTAATATGTTATAACTAATTTTTTAACAATATATTACAACATTTTTACGTTGTCAAAAATAAATTGCGAGCGTATAAATAGCAACAACAAAGAATGAGTGAGTGTCTGCATGCATGTGTGCGATCGTGTGTGTGTGTCGGACGTGAATGCGTATCAATGTGAATGAGAGAAAGCAACCGCGAGAGAGAGAGCGTTGGCTGACAGGAGAGCGAGCGAGCGCTTATTGCATTGTCTCAAACTGACACAGCAACGTTAGATATGCGAGGGCACAGTGGTGCGCTGTTGTGAAAAAGTTCTATAAATTCAAAATACTTCTCATTTCTATTTTCTTTTTTAGAAAATTCCTATAATACTTTATTGCTGCTTCATACATGGCTTATTTATTGATAACTTAAGTATATTATATTGAAGTAAAACACTCCATCACACAATTTAAGAACAATTGTATTATCTATTAAACATAGTCAACTGATTTTACAAATGCTTGTGTGTGTGTATAGAGAAAAATTGGAAAAGTCTTATATTGTTTATGTGTACGAAGGTATTTCAAAATCACTATCTACATATATAGTACGATTTTGATTTTGTAAAGGTTTATATTTAACAGCTGTATCGTAAGCTAAAGCCTAATTTTAATTCTACATACACATATATGTATATATATTTCGAACACATTTCGTCTTAATTCGCAGAAATTTTAATGTTCACAATATACAAACTGGGTTTCCTCTTCTTTTTATAAATGAACATTTTAAGATTGAAGATCGGGTGTCATCCATCTGAGTTTAGTTTCCTTGAATTGTTGGCACTATCAGCTATCATATTGCTATTTGTTTTGTTAACGAATGGTTAAGGCAAGCGATTTGATTATTCCTTGTTCAATTGTGTGTTTGGTGTTCTCTATTATTATTATGAGATTTGAATTGTTTTTTCTTGGTTTTCTTATTTATCACCTCGTGTATAGCATGCATGCGACACGTAAATTTATTATCATTGTGTTGTTGTTGTTTCATTTAGAGCATTAAGTTGGATCCATTTGTGTTTCTATATAAATATTAATGATTGTTGCGCTTGACACGTTCAACGTGCAAATCATATAACATTTTGTTCTTTTCATAATAGTATGGATTTTCATCAGCATTCAGTTCGGGATTGTATTCGTATACGCTACCGCCAACCACTTCAGCAGCACTGATTCCGCCATTTGTGATCGGCAATATATAATTATTGTTATCATTAATTAGATTTGGTAGACTGCAATTGCTGCTGCTGCTGCTATTTCCATCGTCGTAGTTTAAATGCAGATTGTTGATACGCTTTGAAAGAGGGGTTGATTCGCAAGGCAGATCGTCTTCGCGACTACGTTTTCTGTAATTAAATTTTCTTAGATTTAGTTGTAAACGAATATATATATAAATATACATGGCTAATATTATGTATGTATATAATATATATGTTTAAATTATTATGAATGAAGTATGTATCTGAATATAAATCTGTAGATGTACACGTACATATGACATATATATATTTACGTTATTGATGAAATAAATTTGGCCCTGAGAAAAATAAACTGCAGGTCACTGTAATGGTGTTCATGCAAATGTACGTTTCTCAATTTATGCATGCGCATGACTGCATTAAGTCGCAATTGACGTTCCTCGAATTGTCAAACCATTTCATTATTGGCTAATAAACGACATACCTGGTTCTTAAAAATCCAGCCATTTCGATCTCATTCCCGTCGGTTCTAATTTTTTACTCAATGCTTTAGCGATTGGGTTTCTGGTCGCCTACTTTGTTGTCGCTGCCCCGTTCTCTTGTTCTTATTCTAGATGACAGATGAGGAGAGTTGCATTTCGAACGGAGTGGCAACGTCAGTCTGCATGGTGCTGCCATTTATAAACGTCAAATAGCGATTGTCGATTGTCGCAGTGGCAACCCTGTGCTTCGTCATTCGCACGCATACAGATTACTATTGCTGCAGAGAACGAACACACAAAAGAAAAATAGTAGTTTTCTATACGAATCGACGCCCAACCCAGTCCAAAAAAATAGTTAAAACCAAACAAATTTATCAGCCGTTTTCAATTCAGATCAGTTGTAAGTAAAATTGCGCAAGCCAGCGCAATTGCAACCATTTATCAATTGCAAAAAACCAATACATCTGGTGCGCCAAGAAAGAGAAAATTCTGTCGAGTGAAAAGTGACGAAAAATGTTAACGATGACTGCTTTAGCTGCTTGTGTCTGCTGTATGTCAGTGTGCGTGTGTGTGTCTGTATGTGTGGGAAGTGTACGTCAGTGTGTGTTGCTGCAAACGATTCATTCAATTTGATTCTTGCTACTGGCAAATTTTTCGAAATGTGAACATAATTTGTGCATTTCGTTTTGAACTGGCTTTCTAATAATTATAAACTCCTCGTACGTGACTATGTGTATGTGGGCGATGCAAAACAATATGCGCATATGCATGTGCATGCATGCATGCATACATGCCTGTGTAAGTGTGAATATATTTATACACAAGTGCATTTGTGTCAAAATAAATTAGCATATTGGCTGCACACACACGCGCGCACTTAAATACATGTGCACATATACACGCTATCAATGTGTGTATGTGTGAATTGGTTATGGCAGGGGCCGCCGCTGCATATTTCATATTAGAACGCGCTTATCTAGGCACTCAATGTGTGTGTGACTGCTTGGTGTTGTTTTTTCTCTCTTCTTTTTATTTTTCTTTTATTCTGCACGCACACATGCACAGCTTGAGTCATCGCCTTTGCCTGCGGCTCTCTGCTTTATGCTCCATTAAAAAGGAAGCCGGCGGCGTCGACGACGACGACGATACCGCCCGGCTGGCAAATGAATGTGTGAGTGTCAGTGTATGTGTTTAGTTGGCTTTAATGTGTGTTTGAGTGTGTGTGTGTTCTCTGTGTACAAAGTTCTACAGATACAACTCGCACGCATAGATAAGACAATAGTTAAGCAAAAAAAAATATGAAAAAAATAAGAAAATTACAAGTAAATGGCAATATGCGTCTCGCCGTTGATATGAATTCTTTTCGCACAAATATATCTTTAGGTGCATATATATGTGTGTGTGTGTGTGTTTTGATAATAACAAAGCGCACTCCTGCCCTGCGCTGCCCTCCCCTCTAGACACTCTGATATGTAACCACCCTGCGGCTAAAGAACTTGACAATCACTTGGCCGGGCAAGGGCCTTCCCTTATTTCCACGCCCACGCGCCTCTTTGCGAAAGTAATTAAGACATATGAGAATGCACACACACACACACATGACTACAGTGAAGCCTGTGAAGTTGGCCGTGGCAAGCGTTGTACTTTGGCAGGCTGAACTGTATGCAGCACTTGACTCTTTCGGCCTGTCGAACGTCACTCTTAGCCAGTCTTGCCTGTGGGCGGTGCATGACTGTGTAGGCTGAACTTGAACTGGCGATGCACCTTTATATCGAGTGTTTACTGTATGCAGACCTTGTGGTCTGTAGATTTATTCAATATATCATTAATAGACATATATATGTATATGCTTTTGTAGAAATCGGTTTAACTATATAACCCAACTCGTACGGTATGCAAACCATCAAGTGCGTGGTCGTCGGCGATGGCGCAGTGGGCAAGACCTGTCTGCTCATATCGTACACAACCAACAAATTTCCGTCGGAGTATGTGCCAACTGTGTTTGACAATTATGCGGTGACCGTTATGATTGGCGGCGAGCCGTATACGCTGGGGCTATTCGATACCGCTGGACAGGAGGATTACGATCGACTGCGTCCACTGTCATATCCACAAACGGACGTCTTTCTCGTCTGCTTCTCGGTGGTCAGTCCCAGTTCCTTTGAGAATGTCAAAGAGAAGGTAAGAGAGAGATGACGTGAGAGAGAGAGAGAGATTTACTAATATTGTGTCCTTTGTATTACAGTGGGTACCCGAGATAACGCATCATTGCCAAAAGACGCCGTTCCTGCTGGTTGGCACACAAATCGATTTGCGCGACGAGACGAGCACGCTGGAGAAGTTGGCCAAGAATAAGCAAAAGCCAATCACGTCGGAGCAGGGCGAGAAGCTAGCCAAGGAGCTGAAGGCGGTCAAATACGTCGAATGCTCGGCCCTCACACAGAAGGGGCTGAAGAACGTGTTCGACGAGGCCATTCTGGCCGCCTTGGAGCCACCAGAGCCGACCAAGCGAAGGAAATGCAGATTCCTCTAATTTCTTTTGTTTCCCACTTGTTGTTTGTGTGTTTTTTATATATATATTTTTTGTGGTTTTTCGCTTGCTTCTTTATTTTTGGTTTTCTGCTTCGCTCTCAAAGGAACCACGAAGATCCCAGATAGAACTATATATAACTATATATATATATGCGCAACTTTTCACTGTATTTTCTCTTTTAAATTGTTTTTTTTTTTTTTCGTTCATTTTGCCTTTTAACCAGTGTGCGCGCATTCTAAGCCAATCCTTAAAACTTTTACTATATATAGATATATATTCGATTATCTAACTTCTCTGTCACTCTCACTATCCCCTCCATTTTAAGTTTAAAGAGAAAACAACAACAACAATAAGAATATAGCAAAAAAAAACTAATTTATATTAAGAGAAGCAAAAGAGAAAAGCTAAACTAAAAAGTGTAGCAGAAAAGCAAACAGAGAAAGAAAACAAAACTGAAAACTTGTGCAAATTTTCATGTTTTGCATTAAAATTTAAATATATATATACTATATATATCTAGAGAGACGTGTGAAGAGAAGATAAAGCTGCTCACAGCAATAGAGAAATCCGCGAGCAGACAACAAATATATATATATGAATATATATAAAATGTATGTATATATATTTATATATATATATATAAATCAAGTAATAATACATGCATATGTCTACCATTTGTTTACACACACACACACACGCAATAAATAACGGTACACAAAATATAACTAAAAACAAAAACAATTATAATAATAATTATACAAGCTATGCGTAATGTATGTAAAACGCAATTATGTAATAAACAAAAAAAGAAAACAAACAAAAGTAAGAGTATTGAAATATATAAGTAAACGTTGCAAAAAAAAAAAAAAAAACAACACAAAAATAAAACAGAAATTATTAGAAACACAAGAAAATACAAAAAAAAACAACTAAACTCTATATAAGTATAATCAAAAAAAAAAAAATCGAGAAGCAAAAGAGAAAAAAAAAAACGAGAATAAAAACAAAAATTGTATTGTAGTTCAGCATAAAAACAAAAACAAAACAAAACAAAAAATGTAGCAGAGGAAGCGGATGCGAAGTCGGAAGTTGGAAGAACTAATGCATTTTTTAATATTTTTATATGTATACATTATCAATTTTTACATTTTTTTTTTAGACATTAGAAATTTGACATTATTGATTTCAGATAATATAATAAAAACAAGAAAGAAAAAACAAATAATATATATATATATATGTAAGCTGTAAAAACAAATGAAACGAAAACCACTTTGGGCCGATGAGCGAGGGGCGATAGAGATCGTAAAGACATGTATCTAGGTGAGGATCTATATAAAAATGTTCCTATAACTGTGTCTGTTGAAGGATCTATATCTATGTGAAGAACGTAGCTATATCTATATCCTTATATATATATATCTATATAGGGACGTATAGCTATATCTACATAGGGATGACTCTACTATCTGTTTAGGGATGTATCAATATATGCATATATGAGGTTGTGGCTAGTTATGCATGAGAATGTATCTTTAGTTATGTGTGCTTAGGGATGTATCTATATATATGTGAGCATGTAGATATATCTATATAAGGATATGGGTAGATCTATGTGATGGTGGATATGCATCTATATAGGGATGTATCTAAGTCAGGATATATATCCTATCTATCCTGTCCTGTATTTAGTTCAGGACGTATCTACGTCATTGGAAGGATGTAAATAGCGATACATACATATATATACACCACCTATATTGGGATACATCTATATCTATGGAAGGATGCAACTATAGCCATATTCATGTCTTACTATCTCATAGTTTTCTTATGAGTTAGAAAGAGATGCAAAACCAAAACCTTTTGGGCTCACTAAGTAGTGGTTTGATATTATTTCATTCTCATTCTTTTCTTAGCCAGGCTATCCAGTTATTTATAAAACTTGTCATAGGTCAGGCTAACATATAATAAATCATGTCAGAGAGCAGCACCAACAGTCAGCCCAGTCATGTGGTCGTATACGATAAAGCTTAGCTCTATCCTGCAGTATTGTACTACTGTAGAATTTATGTATATAATATATATATACTCCAGTGCTCTATATCGTATAGCTGACACCGCCTGCCCGCTTTCATTGTTTTATCTTCAGCTCTTTGTTCTTGGCCCAACGACTATCAAAAGTCAAGTGCTTATAGATAGATATTACAGAGAGAATGAATAAGAATCGTACAAATACATAGTATATAGCTTGACTGGACTGCAATAGACGTCTATATATATATTAACAAAATCTTATCAGTTACAGTACTTTTAGATTGTATTACTAGCGATATAGTATTAAGATCGTGTTCACTCGTGCTCCCTTGTGTCACGATACGTCCTCCCCTCCAGCAAGCTGTCTACAGTGTCTTGATCCACTTGCATTTTATGGCCGCCAGCTCCACGTCGGCTATCATCGACTGCTCAAATCCTGCGCTGCCCGCTATGTCTACATCATCAATGGCCTGTCGCAGGCTCTGCTCCTGATCCTGCAGCAGCTGCTCGATGCCATGCCAGGCAATCATGACTCCATTGTCCGAGCAATACTGCTTCGATGGCCGATAGCAGCGGCAGTTGTAGGCGCTGGCCAAATGCTTCAGATTCTCGAAGATGGCATCATTGTTGGCCACGCCCCCCGAGATGACAAGTGTGGGCGGCGCTGCACCAAATAACTGCCGCCCCAAGCAGTACTCCAAGGCGCGCTGCGTACGATGCATTAGATGGCGACTGACCGCATTTAGCAAGCCCGCGCAGAAGTCCTGATAGTTGCTAATGATGCCATCTGGCGGTGTTCGCTCCTCCCACTCCTGTTTGCGTATGGCCCGGAAGGAATTGTTCTTGATGCCCGCAAAGCTGAAATTGCAATTGCGCTGCTGCGCCAAAGGCAACGGAAACTTAAATGCATTTGCGTCCTTGGCATCTCGAGCAGCATGCTCAATGGCCCGTCCGCCATTCCACAATCTGTACTGCGGCAGCACGTAGAGCCGCAGACGACGAGCAATCTTATCGAATGCCTCGCCGGGCGCATCGTCTAGTGTCTCGCCAAGCAGCGTCAGTCGACCAGGTCCATAAACCATCGCCAGCTGGCTGTGGCCGCCGCTGATGAGCAGACAAAGATACGGAAATGATATTTCACTGGGATGTTCCATGCGCGCCTGCAGAGCATGCGCCTCCATGTGATGAACGGGCAACAGGGGCTTGCTATGACGGCGTGCCAGATGGCGGGCAAAGCGCAGACCCACAATTAAGCTCAGTGGCAGGCCCGGGTGTGTGGTCACCGCAATCCCCGCCAGCTGCTCCGGCTGTAGTTGCGCCTGCTCCAAGCAGCGCTCATAGGCCGCAGCAATGCGCTCACGATGTAGATCCTGAGCACGCGGCGGTATAATGCCGCCGTAACTAGAAAGGGGTATGTATATAAATATATATTTCATATTTTTATTCAATTTTTGTATTACCGCGTGTGGAACTTTTGCTGGGATTCGAGTACATTGCCGTGCACTCGGCCGGTTGTATCCACTATGGCTATGCCGGTGTCATCACAGGAGGTTTCGATGCCCAGCATATAGCTGACTAAACGTTGGCCCAGTCGACGGCCTGTGGCTGGACATTTCGGCAGTTGCAATGCGGATGCATACATAACACAAAAATTAACCGGCTTTTTGAATAAAACAACAACAACACATGTTATACATTGCGCGCATCTGGCAGCTTTGGCGCGATAAACAGCTGTGTGAGCAAAATCTAATATCATGTGGCAGCACTGATTGCTGACAGCTTAAAAGCAGCTGATGGCAATGCAACAACAAAAAAAACATCTGACAGTGCTGGTTATATTAAACAGATTATAATCAAATCAAGCATTTACTTGACAACTAAGGGAAAATCATACATAAATTAATACAAATTGAAGTCCTTGCTGGCTGGTTTTGTTTGCACATACTATGTGCATATAACAGCTGGCAGCTGTCATACATCTAGAACATCTGGCAGCGCTAGCAGTTGACTAATTTAAAATTGCTTAGCGCCAATTGGATCCCTCTCTGATTTACGAATTAATTTGAACTGTTTTTAAATACATATTAATTTATTTTGGAAACTATATAATAAATAATATTGATTTAATCAGCTTGCAAGTGGAAAAGTGAAGTTTCTAAATAGTTGCATATGCACATTTCCGCATATACACCCCAATGCACTGCGCACATACCACACACAACCTTCCCCCACCCGCCCAACTGTTATGATCTTCGAAATTCTTAGTTATCTGTCTACTTTTCTTCTTTTTTTTTTTTTGTTTTTGGACTATACACCCCCACATTTATGTCTGTATATGTATATGCACTTGGTAAGTGTGCCAGTACGCTAATACTGGACTGTTTTCATTTTTTTTTTTTTTTTGGCTCTATCGTTCGTAGTAGACGCGATAGTAAAGCGTTTTTGAACGCCAAATGCTATAGCTATTGTCAAATTTCAGCAAGTAAACTCCCTCGCCGGGATACGAATGCGAGCCCACGTAGACCTCGTTGTAGCATTCACGCCGATATATTGGCACAATAATGGATATGGGCGGCTTGGCGGCGGCCGCCGCAGTTTGGACCGCCAGCGCATTGCGATCCTGCGACAGGGAGCCCGACTCCAAATCATCGGTGGTCGACAGATAGTCCTCGTCCACACAATCCTCATCCTCATCACTGTCGCTGACGTGCACCGTCACCTCGTTGGTAACGGGCTTCGCCCACTCAAAGTAAATACCGAAACCAATATCGTAATTGTCCGTGGCAAACTCCCAGAAGATGCATTTGCCATTCATATTTGTAGGCACGCGGACCTGTAGAAGGAAACAGAGATCACTCAATCATTTCTATATACGCCATCCGCAATATAGGACCTACCGTTACAGTGTCGCCGTGTCCAATGGTAATGACACCGTCGCCATCACCGGCAGAAACTTCAGTCTTGAACTGTTCGATATCCGGCCGTGTCCAAATCTTGGCCGGACGTATCATCACATAGTCGTCGTATTCATCGTTGCCCACCAGCTGCTGGTCGGACGGCTGCTGTATATGCTGCTCCGCCGGCTGGCAGTCAAATGGGCTCAGATGCAGTGCATCCATGGCCTGGACGAGATCTGGGTGGCCAAGACTATGGTTGCTGCTGTTGCCGCTATTACTGCTATTGTTATTGTTGTTGTTGTTGATGGGCTCCTGCAGCTCCTCGTGCAGCAGAGTCTCCTTGTCCATCTCGGATGTCTCCTGTTCCTGCTGCTGTTCCTCTTGACTCAGATTCGATTCCGCTTGATGCTGCAAATGCAACTGCTGCATGTACTGATGATAATGCTCACGCTGCAGCTGATGGATGAGCACAGCCTGCTGCTCGGGATTTCCAGGGAACTGCTTCTCTGCATACAGCTGCAACCAGCCAGGCAACAGGCAACAATAGAAACGGAATATTTAGTCTGTATTTATTAATGAAATGTGTATCCTTGAAGCCTCGTTTGCTTTTGACCTGACTTCTATTTTGTTTGTGTCACCGAATGTGAAGTTGACTGCGACTCTGACTCTGACCTCATTCGAGTCTGTGTCGCCGACAATTAGCATTTATTATTGACGAGGACGACAAGGACTAGTGGGATGAGTACACAACAGGTGCAATTGTCTAAGCCCACAAAATGGTGGTAGCTTTACAGTTATCGACTACGAAATACCCTTTGAATCATATTGAAAGTGAAAATACTTCACAGATCGCATAGGTATCGTATATATATAGTCATATATAACCAGTCTATATACTAAACTTTATAGAATCTGATACTAGTTCACAGTTCTTGTCTATATATATAAATATGTCACTAGCTCATAGTTCATGTGTACTAGTTCATTCGGTGAACTTTAACTGGGCTAGTTTTAGTTTATCAATGGAGTAGCTCATGGACGAGTTCATATGAACTAGTTCTTTCGACAAACTATAACTAGACTAGTTTTAGTTTATCAATGGAGTAGTTCACGTACAAGTTTATAGTAATTGACTGGTTCACTAGCTAGCTCATATGAACTAGTTCTTTCGACAAACTATAACTAGACTAGTTTTAGTTTATCAATGGAGTAGTTCACGTACAAGTTTATAGTAATTGACTGGTTCACTAGCTAGCTCATATGAACTAGTTCTTTCGACAAACTATAACTAGACTTATTCTAGTTTATCAACTGAAGAGTTCACAATTCGTTGCTGAGTTAACAAGCTTATAGTTTCTAACTGGTTCATTGGTAAACCAAACTGGCAAATTCTTGTCACTTGACTGCGTTTAGATTCAGTTCATGAACCAAATTATATAGATCTTTAATTTGAACACTTGCGAACTAGCTCACAAACACTGACATCGGCTAAAGCACAGACGTATAAGTTTCTAAATTATTGTGAGCACTTGAAACTCAATACTTTTGAGACAGTTCA
Source organism: Drosophila peninsularis (assembly GCA_035047485.1). Classification (NCBI taxonomy): domain Eukaryota; kingdom Metazoa; phylum Arthropoda; class Insecta; order Diptera; family Drosophilidae; genus Drosophila; species Drosophila peninsularis. The sequence continues at coordinate 4,675,262 of JAWNPN010000042.1, forward strand.
TTGAGTTCTTGGAATAATTTCACTGTTATGAAATCTGAAGTCTGTTTTGTAAACCAGACTTTCATATGCAATAAACATATTCTGCAGCTGCTACGCGAACTGATGCATAACATAAATACATAGACGTTGGCGTCGGTGTCGCAAAGACAGCTGAGGAGGGTGCTATGCCCCGCTCTGGACACGTAGTGCGTACGTGGTATTAGAAAATCGATAGCGTGTGTCGGGGCAGTTAGGACATTACCTTAAATTGCTGGTAGGTTTGCTTGTTGAGCGCGTCCTGCAGTTGGCGGCGTTGCAATTCTTCCTTGTAGCCCTCCTCGAGCAGCTCCTGCTGCTCACGTTCGCGTTTCTCGCGCGCCTCCTTCTCCAGCTCCATGCGCCGTAAGTCCGCTTTCAGATTGGCATCGCGATTCTGACGCACCGCCTCGATATAGGGGCGAAAGGCACTGCACATTGTGTCCAACAGATCGATGAAACCCTCCATTGCCTGCTCCCGTGTGATGTCGCCCAGCAGCTGCCAGTGCTGCTGTCTGTCGCGTCCGATCACGTCCAGAACACCAAGAGCCGGCGCATGGTTCGTATTAAAGGGTCCCAGGGCGGCTTGTTGCTTGAAGGCGATCAGCTTCAGATTGTCCTCGTAGGACAGATGTATGGCCTTGCCAGAATTTTCTGCAAAACAAAGAAGCATGGAAGCCATAAAAATGCAAAAAATAAAAGATATCGAAAGTTTTCTGCCTTTACGTTTGTAAAAGGTGAAGGCGAGCCGATAGAGCTCTTGTAATGGAAATCCCCATTTCTCCAAAGTAGTTGCACTGCCAGCTTTGGTTTTGTCCATTATTCTTTTGTTGTGTATATATAAAAATTGCCTTTACAAATAATCTTTGGCGCTTCAAAATTTTAGCACAGCAGAAAACAAAAATAAATAATAAAATCGGACTATGTGTGTTTGTGTGTGTGTGAGTGTGTGTCTGTGTGGAGATGCGTACTAGAACCAAGACTATCGGTATGTTCGATAAGCAGCACGACGAGATTGCCAAGCCACCCATTCTGCCTACGAATAATTAGCAGTTAAAGTTTTAAATATTTGATTTTTATTAATTTAAATATTATTATTAATTGTATACGCTACTTGTGAAGAGTGAGCAAAATTATAATAAATTAATTAGCACAGAGACATATCGAGCTTTAACGTTCGATATGTCTGCACGACCTCAACTCTAATTAGTGCACATATGAGAGGCCACTTGCTGACGTCAGAAGCTCAATAATCGATATGTTCTAAATGAATGGCGGCTTACAGCACTGGCCAGCAACAGCTGGTTTACCTACACGTGCATTTATTTTTTTTTACTTTTGGATAATTAGCTGTTTTTTTTTTTGTATAAAAATTTTAAGTATGGGCGGCACGCGTTTCTTTCTTGCTGACTTGCCTGCGAACACAACAGAGAAGGACCTGCGTGTCCTGTTCCAGGATTATGGCAATGTGGAGCGTGTGGAGCTGAAGACGAAGGAACAATTTGTTGATTCAGGACAATCAGTTGCAAAAGTTATTGCCTTCGTAACGCTGCTGACGGACGATGCGGAATACTGTATGCAGGGCACAGGACGGAGGTGTTAACAACATAAATAACTCCATTTCCATTGTAGGTCTTAACGAGCTCAATTGGCAGCGTTTGCATGGCAGCCAGCTGAGGGTCTCGCTGGCCAAGGAGTCCTTTTTAGATCGTTTAAAGCGAGAGCGTGACGAGGAGCAGCAGCGGGATCAACCCACGTACAGTGAAGGCAATCAGAGCAGCTCCCGGTTGTTGGTGCAAAATACGCAGAACAAACGGCGCGTCTTTGGGGAGCACGAGGAGATCAACGATGAGGAAGTGGCGCCGGAGCTCCTGATAACCAAGAAGCGTGCCGCACACTCTATGCACAATGGCAAGGTGAGTGACTAACTATATGTGGTACTAGAAATGGGTTTAACTCGTCTCCTCTTCCAGATTGTCATCCAGCAGGAGCACGATGTGAAGCCGCTGCATATCATCGAGCAGCACAAGAAGCCGAGCGCCAAGCAGCTGGATACGAAAGCTTCAATTGCGGACTCGAAGCGCAAGGAGTCGCTAAATAAGATGAAGCAACAACATCAGCAACAGATGTCGGCCATACAGCAGGCGTTGTCCTCCGCAGACGCGTGCACCGCAAAGCGGATCAAATTCAGCGATGCTGAGGAGGAGGAAGAGGTGGCGCCGAAGCAAGTGCAGAAGAAGCCAAAAAGCCGGGATCTTTTCGATGATGAGGATGGCGAGGAGCAGGAGCAGGAAGAGTTCGTCATTCCTGAATACAGTGGGAAGAAGGGCGAGCGGTTAATAGAAATGCAAAGCAAACAGAGCTTGGATCCTCGGTTTCGGATAACAGCCAATTTCGTGGGTGAAGAGGATGAGGACGAGCAGGAGCAGGCGGATGGGACTGAGCAAACGGAGCAGCCCCAGGAAAACGAGCGCGACTGGCAGATGGGCATCCTGGAGCAGGTGATTGGCCGCAAAATAGACACGGCCACAGCGACAGCGGCAAAGGTGGCCAAAAACAAGAAAATGTTGCGCTATGATCCTGGCAAGGAAGAGCACCAGAAGCTGGAGCGTGCCAAGGACAAGAATAAGAACAAAGTCAAGCAGCAGCCTAAGGATGATAAGGCGCATGCGGAAGCAGAAGGTGACGGGCCAGTGCCCGTCTCACAGAGTGCCTTCTACGTGGTCACCGACACGCTGAAGGAATCACTGAAGACGCGCGGTGAAGGCTTCAGCCTGTTGGAAATGTTTGGCAGCACTCACGAGGAGGCGGCTGCCCAGCGACACAATCAGCTGGAGAAGCTGGGCGGGGAAAAGATATTGGTTAACAAGTCGAATAAGCTGGGTCTGGGCCAAGTGAATCCCTTCAGCTACGACTCCTCCGACAGCGAAGACGAGGAGCAGGAAAAGGATAATGAGAAGGAGCCTGCTCCTGAGCAGCCGCAGGTGGCCAAGGAAAATGAGAAGCCAGGCAAACAGAAGCAAAAGAAGGCACAAATCTTTATAGAAACCTTTTTCATACCCAAAAACGATGTCAGACTTAAAGGTACATGGCGCAATTATATAACAAACAATAAATATATATATGTATATATCTACACTTCTACATCTCTTACAGAAGGCGCCAAGTTCTTCAAGTCGAGCAAAGCTGCGCTGCAGAGCGAAAATTATGATGGGGTCAAAAAGCGGCTGAAGTTTCTCATTACCAAGAAAATTGCAAAGACCCAGAAAAGTCGGCCGGGCAAAATTGTTAAGAAGAATAGAAATAAAAAGCGAAATAAATTATGAGAGAATTTAAAAAGATTTTAAATTCTAACATGAAGCGTGCAATGGCAGCACAATAAGCACTCAACCCATGTTACCGAGCATGTACTAAATTATACTAAATTTCGCTCGCTACGAGGGTGGCAGCACTGTCGATATGCGTGTAACTATCGATGAGCACATTTGGTTTCGTGATCTCAGCCTGAGTGGCAACGTCAAACTATCGATAGCCATGTAAGTAATAGAAGAAACTATTTTTTAATGGTCTTAACACAAATTTAAAGCACTAAAGCTGTTTTCTCTTGCAAAACGTTGCTTCTGCTATATTAATAAGCAAATTCAAATATATGTCACATAATTTCGATTGACATTTGAAAGCTTGCGCCTACGAACTAGGTGGCAGCGCTCTTACTGATCTTGCTGATGGCAGCCATTTTGAAATGTTTGTATGAAAATAGTGCAAACAAATTCTTGATTTTTCTTTATAAATTTTGGTTTTTGTGTATTTAACTAAATTAAAAAAAAAAATCGATGTATACATAACATACACACACATACATACATACTCATATATGTAACTGCACAAATGCATTTGAGCCCCATTTTAGCTCCAACTTAAATCGAATAAAATTTGCTTGCAAACGAATAAAATTTAAATTAGAATTACGAAAGAATTTGAAACGCAGACCACGTAACAGAGCTACATAAAGTACAATTGTAGATGACATCAATGAATTTGCAGAATAATTAATTTCTGAATGATTCGATTATATAGAAAAATATATATGTATAAGATTTGGTTGCGTCTATAAACTAGAGGATTCATTGCAGCTTAAGCCTAGTTTAATAATTAAATAGTGCTGGCACGAAGATTGCCATATTATATTATTTCCTTAAGGTTTACAATTTTTCTTTTGCTTAAGCACTTGGGGTATATATGTAAACATATATATATATTAAGTAAACGTTGCAAAATCTCATTTAGATTCCGAGTCATTTGGCTCGTCTTTGGCACTGTTTTGATTTGTTTTTGTTGTTTTACGTTTGATTCGCTGCCCTCTCGGCGTCTGCTCCTATTTCTACTCCCTTTTCTGCTTCTACTACTTTTGCATCTGATCCCATTGCACTTGATGCTGCTATTTCCACTTCCGTTATCTCTGCCTCTGACTCCTCTGCATCTATTGCGTCGTCTGTTGCCACACACTTAACGGGCACGTGCAGAGGCGGAGCAATTGCATCCAAGTCCGCTTCCGTTTCGGTGGCTTTGCTGGTAACGGCTAGCGCTTGCGCCTTACCCGCCGCCAGGTGCTCAATGGCTATAACAGTGCGCTCTAGCAGATTCATGAAGCGCTCCTCGCGCGCATCCATGCGCTTGAGCAGCTCCTCGTCCCGCTTCTCGCGCCGCTTCAGATACTCGATCAGCTCGTAGTTGGTGCTGTCCCCGTCCGTCGAGGTGGACAACTTCCGCTTGCCACTCTTCAGCGATGCCGACGAACTGCAATCGGATAGATTATCCGTATCCACAATCACGTCCGGATGCAGAATATTCTGATCTATGCTCGGCGAGTAGAAGTTCTGAGCGCTGCAAAGGGGAGATGAGTGAAGTGAAGCTTAAATTCGTTCTATTTGAGGATTCGGCAATATCCTTACCCATTGTAGTTGGTCTGCATTAGCTGTATGTCGTCCGGATTGAATTCACCCTCGGAGAGCGGCTCAGATCTGTGTGAATGAATATATGGATAGGTAAGATATAAGGTGTTTTATGTGAAGATCTCAATCAAATTACAAATTCTGAAGCGGCTCCCCGATCATATAAATGAGAATCGCATAGAAAGGCTACTCACTTCATAGATATGTTATTGTCATTGCCGGTGCTGCTGTTGTGATGCAAGTTGAGCGCTCCATTGCAGTCCTTGTCGAAATCGGAAGCTTCGGGCGGCTCGTCGTGCAGGCCATGTCCATGATCCTTAAATGCGGCACTGTGACTGTGACTGTGACTGTGACTGTGATTGTGATTGTGACTGTGATTGAGACTGTGGCTGAGACTCTGATTGAGACTGTGATTGAGGCTGTGGCTGAGACTGTGCTGCGGCTGTTGCTCCTGATCCTGGCCATTTGGTTGCTGCTGTTGTTGTTGCTGTTGTTGTTGCTGCTGTTGCTGCTGCTGCAGTTGGGCAACGGCAGCTGCTGCTGCTGCGACGGCGTTGGCCAAAGGATTATCGTCGTACACCCCAGGCACGCCCACTTGGCCAACGCCCACCGGCAGAGGGGCGTTCGGGCAGGGTCCCTCGCTCAGCTGCGTCTCCACAAAATGATTCGGCATGAAGCCGCGCTCCATTTTGCTCGCTCCGCTCTGCGACGAGTCTGTGGAGTGAGCGTGGCTGAGGCTCTGCAGCAAATTGTGCTGATGGGGCGTCAGAGTGTCCTTGGTGAGCAGGACACCCAGCTCGGCGGCCTGCCTGCGCCGCTGATAGTAGGACAACTCATTGTGATTCTTACTGATCAGAGCGAGGCGCTTCCCGTTGGAGCCCCAGCACTCGCCCCGCTGCTCCTCGATCTCCTTAAACAGAAACATGTACGGCCAGTTGCGCCGGACGTGCCGCTCCGGATTCTTCTTCAGCTGTGTGTAGATCTTCTTCAGGTTCTCGTACCGATTGCAGCACTGCTTGGCCGTCCTCTTCCGTGCGCTAAACCGGTTCAGCACCTCGGCGACCATCTCCCAGACGCTCGCATGATTCTTGCGATTCGATTGGAACGCGCTCTGGATTCTCTCCGACTTGACGATGTTCAGGAGAGCCACCGACTCGGGTACATTGAAATAGCTTTCGGGAGTGCGCGGCGCACGCTGGTGATGATAGCTGCTCGTCACGGTAAGCGGGGGATTCTTTGTCTCCTGCAAGGGAAACAGAGAGAGAGAAAGAGAAAAGAGAGTCAGTGAGTGAGAGAAGAGAGAGGGGTAGAAGAGTATGAAATTGGTGGGGAGAAAACTGGAGACAGAGAAGCTATACGACGAGGGGGAGAGAAAAGGAGACAGAGAGATCGAAATAGAGAAGGAGAAGGTAATAGAGAGGTTAAAGAAGCCAATTTAGGAGAAGACTGAGAGTGATAGGAAGAAAACGAGAAAAGGTGAGCGAGCTAGAGACAGAACAATAAAAAGAACTAAAGCAGCTTATAGACAGACTAATATAGTATAATCAAAGACACTCTATAAGACCTTAAATTCAGTAACTGATGGAAACAGTTGCTTGCATGACTAAGGAATACCCTGTTGCCAGAGATAAAGTGCATATAAAGTAAAGGTCTTATAAGACAGAAAGAGATTGCGAAATTTAAGTAGATAGAGAGAGAGAGAGAGGGTGGAAAATAAAAAAAATAAACATCTAAATACATACAAGCAAATGTTCACCTATCAGCTCTCCCTTTCTCTCTCCTTCTCTATCGCTCCTTACATTACGGTAATAATCGATTCGATAAGTTTTCTATGTTAACTTCGCCATAAATACACCCCATTTGAATGGCAACAGGGTATCAGCAGTTAGAAACGGGAAAATTAAAAAAAAAAACCATCATTGCCAGATTTGCAATACGAATCATCAAAGTAAACTAAATGAATTGATATGATCCATGGCTCAGAAATCAACTTGACCCTAACGAAGACCTTCCTACTGATAACCGCCTTAGAGCCCGCCCACCCTAAAAAACTAAAGCAGATCGACTGGCTTTTGTATGCCCTAGCTGAGCAGTAAGAGAGGGTATGCAAGTTCCAGTAAATTAAGATATATATTTATATACATACAAATAGAGATCAACAAAAGTTTTAGGAAAAAACACTCTGGGAACTTTAGGTGTTACTTGATGCCTCAGAAATCCGACATAAAACAATATTCGAACTGAGCTCGCGAGTGCCCCTGCTGCACCCTCGAACTCGAATTGCTCCCCGCCATTGGCGCTGTCAAAATAAAGCATTTATACATAACTGTAATTGCATAGCTTTGCCATGTGCATGTGTGTGTGAGGGAGAGAGAGTGAGAGAGGGCAGGCAGACAGGCAGGCTAGTTTGGCCAGGAGTTTGCATTCGGCATTCTCGCATTGCGATCGTGCATAACAGAGAGAGGGAGCGAAAGAGAGAGAGCGGCATTTGCTCAACCTGCCTCTCTCGCTCTCCCCACCAGAGATTTGCTCTGCAATATTGTTGGGCTTCTGCTAGGCGCTTTACTTACCATTTGAAAATTTTGTTTGAGTCAGCAGCTTATTTCACAGAAGCGACGGCGTCGACGTCAGCTGCTACGCTGCAGCAGCAGCGGCAGCGAGCGTTTTCTGCTGAGAAAGCGTTACGCGAAGAAGATTCTCGCGCTCTGTGCTCTATTCTAACTTGGTATCCGTTTTGCGGTCTTCTTCTTCATTGGCAACGTTAGCATTGCAAAAACAAAAACAAAAACAACAAAAAATGAAAAAGGAACCAAAACAAAAAAAAGAAATGCAGAAAAACCGTTTAAAAATAACGCACTTCTAATTGGTGTGTACACACTGTAAGTATTGCATATGCTAATACAAATGCACGCTGCACGCTGCAAACATGCATGTGCATGTGCATGTGTGTGTGTGTGTGTGTGTTTGTGTGAGAGCACTTAGCAAAGGCAGCAGAAATACAAAAACAACAAAAAAAAAGTACACTCGGCGTTTGGTTTCTTTTCTCCCAATGTTTTTATTTTAAAATTTTAATTTTTGTTGTTGCATGGTCTGTTTTGTTGTTGTTGTTGCTTTTTTGTCGACAGCGACGACTATTAATATTTAGAAGTTAACCTTTTAGCCCCGCGTTGCGGCTCATCGGCTACAGTTGAAAAAAAAACCGCGACACAAAAACAAAAATAAAAGTAAAACACAAAATTATAAACACATACATACACACATGTGTAGATATGTATATGCGTGTGTGTCGTCAAAGCTAATATAACTGACGGCGGCGCTAGTCACTGTTGCTGTTGTTGTTGCTGCTGCTGCTGCTTTGTTTTTGTTTTGCATATTTTTTTATTGTATTTGGTTTTGTTTTTTCCGTTGTCTCCTTTGCGCACGAGCACGAGCACGCTCACTGGCCAACGGTTAACTCTTGCACTTGCACTTTGTTGCACTTCTTCATCATCTTCAATATATTTATTGTGTGTTCGATCCAGTGCTCGCTCTGCTCGGCGCACGCTCTCGCTTGCTCTCCCTCTCGCTCGCGCTCGCTCGCCTTACTGATTGGCTTCTTATTGGCCTGCCGTTTACATCTACCTACTATGTGTTATACTCCCACACACTCACACACGCACACCCGCACACACACATGCTTGTATTGGCGCGACTATGGCAAATATCCGTTTTAGCGATTGAACTAACCAACACTAAAATAACTAATCGAAATGTTAGCAAAGCAAGAAACAAACGGACAACGAAAATGAAACTGAACTTTTCGTCGCGATCCCGTTGCCGATACTAACGGCAGTCACAGACACAGACACACATTGTGCCAAGTTCTGCTACGATCGTTAGGCAGGCGGACGACGCTCGCGCTCGTCGCTGCTGCTGCGGCGGCTGTTGCTGTTGTTGCTGCTGCTCCTCCTCGGAACAGCGTGCCTCGTTCTGCTGCTGCTTCTTCTTCTTGCTCTTGTTGTTGTTGTTTTTGTTGTTGTTGGCCTGTGCTTTAACTTAGTAGATTGCGATGGCAGTGTTGGTAGCGACAGAGGCGATGCGCTCTCACTTTTTCACATGTGTTCAAATGTCTCAAGTGTGTGTGTGTAAATATACATAAATACATATGTATGTCTACTTATAGAATCGAACGTAGAGACAACAACGCCAGCAGCACGGCAGCAGAGCAACGGGAATAGCGACAGTTAACTGATGCGCCCGGCCTATGACGATTCTGATTTTGATTTCGAATCCAACAGTCGAGCCAAGGAATTACACACGCATGCAAACAACTGTGTATCTGTGTGTGTGTGTTTACTCTCTGGGGGCATGCTGTCGCCGCTGCAGGCAAAAGGAATCTATGGGCATATTACTGTGCAACGGCAACAGCAACAGCAACAGCTACAGCTACAGCAGCAGCAGCAGCAGCAGCGAGTGGGAAAAATCGTAGACTATAAATAGATACAAGTATGCTCGATATATGTACATATGTACATATGCACATACTATATGTTCTATATATACAAGTGTATGCGTGTGTGTGTGTGCATATGCACCCCAAAGAAGCGGTGACTCGGTTGATGATCTCTCACTGAACGAAAAAAAAAAGAAAACAAAAACAGAAACTGTTAATGTAATATGAAAGAAGACTATATAGAATATGTTCTAGTCTAATACTAACTATCTTATAGCTAAATAGAGATTATTTTGATTGAAAATCTATTTAAATTATAACCAAAGTTAGTCTCTTAAGATCTATGATCTGTGATTTCTCTAGAGAATGCCTTAAGAATGATCAAAGAATTCTATAGGTGATGCAAATGTTAAGTATGTCATATAGAAATCCATAAAGAATCATCAAAAAACTCTATCAAATGAATCATTATATATGTATGCATTACTGTTATTCTTTGGGAATATTATGCAGACATTTTATTAATAGATTTCCATATAGAATTTGCTATTCGTATATACATTAAGGAAGTACACAAATAAAGATGATAGATTGATAAAGATGAAGAAGATATACATATGCAATAAATACTTTACAATTTGAGAATCTTGACTAAGATATGTACGTCAGAAACAAACGATGAATGATGAATGAATAATGTAGACTGATGAATGAAGAATTATGAAAGAAGAATGAGGAATCATGAAGGAAGAGAAAATGAGGGTGACTGATGAATGATGAATAATAAAAAGGACAATGATGCCTGAAGAATCGTAAATGAAGATTGAAGAATAATAAATGAAGAAAGGAGCATGGTGAATGATGAATAAAGTATAAGGTACTATCAATATTCTGTATTAAGATTGCAAAATCATGAATGATGTAAAGTTGATGATGAATGATGATTGACGAACAGTATGTACTGAGGATCATCTGGAATGAAGAAAAGAGAAGAGTGATGTCTGATGAATGAACAATCGTTCATGAAAGAATCGCGAAAGACACGACAATATTTTTTACGATTTGTTATTCGATTCGTAACCCCAGTTGGTTTATTTTAGAATAATTTAAGCTAAATTCGATTTCGATTTCGATTTCTAACTGTGAATTGAGTCGCAGTTTAAAGGTTGATCTATAAAATATGCTAAGAACATGCGCACGGTTGTTTTTCGTTTGTCTTTCTGCTACCTCTTTAATCGTCTAAGTCAAGCGGCGCTTGAGCTCTGACCCAAAGTCCAATGGAAGCTTTCCGATTCGATTTCGATTTCTAGTTGTGTTTATTTCAAATCAATATCGTGATTATCAGTTCATATAGATGGATCGTCTTCTAGTTGTAATTCAATCTAAATGAAACTGTATATGTATCTTTGGCTGTATTTCTATCCGTAACTGCAGATGTTCCTGCAGCTGTAGCCTTTAATGTATCTGTGGCTGTAAATGTATCTGACTTTCTGCTATGTATGTATATCTGCAGCTGTAGCTGTAAATGTATCTGGATCTGTGGCCGTATGTGATTCACTTTACGAGCTCTCTGCGAGCCCACTCTCTTTTCGTCTTTTTTTTTTGGTTCTTGATATTTTTGGTACAGCTGCTGGAGCCGCGCTGTAAATGTTTTTCATGCCGTTATTCTTATTCGTGGCGGATGCCTCAAAGCGAACGAAAGAAAACAAGTAACACGAAACTATCGATGGGGAGTGATCGACTGGCGAGATACTCTGTAAGGAACTTGACTGAGATGTAGAGAGAGCGAGGAGACAGAGGGATGGAGAGAAGAGAATGAGATGAAGACAGATAATGAGAGAGAGAATGAAAGAAGATAGGCAGATCACGATGGATGGAAGGTAAACATAAAGAATAAAGCAGACAGATGGAATAGAGAAATATGGGAATTGAGATAGACAGTGAGAGAGAGAGAAAGAGAGACAGGGATATTTAGAGAGAGAGAGAGAGAGAGAGAGAGAGAGAGATAGAGAGAGAGAGAGAGAGAGAGAGAGAGAGAGAGAGAGAGAGAGAGAGAGAGAGAGAGGGGGGGAGAGACCGATGCAGGAATGTACCTAGATATAGAAGGAATAGAGAGCATAGTAATACAAATTCTTAGATCGATATACCAACATGAAGCTCTTTAACACTATCAACTTTCTTATCTGCGAGGGTTACATAAATATTTGGTAGACATATACGCCCCACTCGTAACTATTGTCAGTGGGAGCAGGGTATAAAAATAAACCAAATCGCTTTCAATGCCCCTTCATACACACTCACACACACATGCAGAGACAGACACACACAGAGACAGACGAAAATAATGCGAGTTGTGGAGAGTACTTTGGATGGTCTCTCGCCTAGTTACGATTGGGCAGCAGCATTCGGGGTTATCTTTGACTCAATAATGGAAGAAAAAATACTAAAAACCAACTACGCCCTCATGCATCGACTAGCATATACTATGTATATAAATATATATTTATATACATATCATCATTATAATATAATATTATGTAACGTTTGATGTGCTTCAGTTCTATCTTCAATAGACTGACTAAAGAATGAGCAGAAAGACTCATGGATAGGCAGACGGATGAATGAACAGACGGAAGGACTAACAAACGGAAGGACGAACAGGCGGATGAGCAGGCAAGGAAGATCGTTAGACGAAAGGAGGTGGACGAACGGACGGAAGACTGACAAACTGGACGGAGACATACATACGGACAGTCGGATAGCCGGACGAACGGATGGACAGTTAGAAGAGCGGACGGCTGGACGGATTGGCAAAAGAATAGATGGATAGTTGGATAGACAAAGAAGACGATAGACGGATAGGCGGATGGATAGATAGAATATCAAACGAACGGAGAGTCGGATGAACAGTAGGACAGATACATATATGGATGTACGGACGGAGACAGGATTGAAAGCCGGACGGACAGAAATAAAGAGAGATAGAAGAGCGGAGGGGGCTATATGACTTGAGGTAGACTGATATTGGGATAGTCCGACAGATAGATAGATGGTCGGAGAGTTGGAGATTGCACAAAACCTATATACTCGTCGAGTTGACATACAAAATGAAGTGAAATGACTATAGGAAACCGAAACATATTTATAAGACAGAAAGCTATAAGCTCTATAAACTTGCGAATTGAAAATCTACTTAAAGTAATATATGAAATGTTTTTGTTTATTCGGATAGAGCAAAGAACATTTGCAATTTTGTTGCGTAGTTAAAAACGCAAACGCAAACAAAGGCAAAAGTAAATGTTTATGCATATGTAAAGATATATGTGCATGTATATGTGCTATAGAGAGATATTTGTACCGATATGTAGAGCTCTCTGTATGGTCGGATGATCGATATCTTTGCATTTTATGGCTATTGGCTTTGCATCTGCTTCTGTTTCTTCTCCTACTTTTCGTCTTCTTCTTCTTATATTTCGCTGTATTTTCTTATATTTTCCCCCAGTTGTTTTTCTTTTTATTTTCAGTTGGTTTTCTTTTATTTCTTTCTGTTTTTTTTTTTTGCTGTTTTGAAAGAAAATGAGTACAAGAGTTATTTTTAGAATATATTTTCTTTCTGATTTTTTACTCGTTAACATTTGCCTTACGCTTCGTTTTTCGTAGTAGTTGCTCTTGTTGTTGTTGTCGCTGTTGTCATCATCATCATCATCATCATCATCATTGTTGTTGTCGCTGGTGACTGTATCTGTGGGGGCCATTGCTTTGGCTTGTTTTGTCTCGTAGTTGGATTTTTAGGATTTGCTTAAGTAACATTAGTTTTCTATATATACACATACATACACATGTACATACATCTATATACTTGTGTGTGACGAATTGGAGGAGCCATTTACAGCATGTGAGAGGGGTTGGCTTCAAGAGCGAGCGTGCGAGAGAGAGAGAGAGAGTAAACGAACGTTGGGTCTGGGCGAACGAGACGCTCAATAAGATTTATAGTTGCTATTTTTAAATACTGGCATATTAACAACCGTAGGGATCGTGCACATACACACACACACACACACACACACGCATATATAAAATAGTACACTTGATATATAAGTAGCATACATGCATACATGCATCACATGTCTCTATGTATATATGTGCGTGTGTGTGTGTGTGTGCATGTATACAGATGGCTCGCATTCGGTTTGCTCTTTGTACTACATGCATTCAAAAGCAAGTAAGTCCGAAAGAGACGGGCTATGCTCGACTCTCAGTTGACCTGTAATGTTAGCGGTGCTTCAATTACATGCAAAGATTTTAAAGATTTGTGAAGCTAAACATTTTTATTTATAAATATTAATATTATAAGTATTAATATTATTATTATCTTTTTTATTATAATTATTATTAAATACACAAATAAATACTATATATACTATTAATTTTTTTTTTTGCAAATTTTAAGATTAAAAATATAAAAATATTAAATAAAGCTTTTTTATATAAAATATTAGATTTTTTAATAGATACATGTAGTTTTCTTAGACATACAAATGCTCTTATTAAATATGACCTATATATTCTATATCTATTGAAATAACAATTTCATATTTTTCACATTTTAAGCTTTTAGCTCCTATAGTTCCTGAGACCCACAGGTTTGCTGTAGATATTCATGAAAATATGTTGAAATTTAAAGAAATAAACTTGAAAAGTATATGCTCCTTACCCTGGGAATTCAAAAAAATATAAATTTATTTCACTAGAGTTTCATATTATGTAGTGGGTACAACTTATAATAGGGCTATAGAAGATATAGTAAAATAAATTTATATTTTTGTATTAGTCTCATATTAATTTATATAAAATTTAATTGAAATACTCAGAACTCCTCACAGGACAAGCTGATGAATATGCTCAATTTGCCCCTGGCAAAACAGAGTATAAAATATTGTTAGAGTTGTAAAATTTGTTAGGTTTAATGAACCCGGAAAATGCGCACAAAAATGTGTGTAAAAGCTAAAAACAGTTAATGAGCGAGCTTAATTAAGAGAGCGAAAGAGAGTGAGAGTGATGGAGGGGGAGAGAGGGAGAGAGAGAGAGAGAAAAAGGGGGACAGTGAGAACGAGAGAGCGCAATTAGAATTGAAGCATTTCTAATGCAGATATAAATAAATGAAAGGGTCAGGCGCAGAGCGCCATCTAACGTGCAGCAGCCGCACACATGCGGTGCATGCCCCTGCCTTGACCACAAGGACGCCTGGAGTGTCGCATGATTAACCCTGAAAATGGCTACGCAAAAAAACTATGCAAACACACACACACACGCACACGCACACGCACGAATACGCCCACATAGAGAGCTGTGTAGCTGCTGGAGCTTGAATCATATTCGAATTGAATAATATGTTGAGGTGAGCCCCCAAACGTGATAACAGGTGTGTTGGCCGTCTTATGACACATACGCCAGCATTTTGCACAGCCTTGAAGGGTGAGCCGCTACAAGAAAAGTGAAAGTACACACACACAGTGTGTGTTGGTGTTGGTGTTGGCGAGGGCGCAAATTTGACGCTTGTGCGTCTGCGCGATTGGTCGCTGCATTTGCCGTTGCCTACTTTCGAGCGTCGCTGCTGCTTTCGCGGCAGGATGTGCGAGCGCGAGCGCGAGCGAGAGCGAGAGCGAGAGCGAGAGGGAGAGTCTGCACACCGCACACAAGAAAACAACAACAGCAGGCAACTCTGTTATAGATACACACACACATGGGCACACGGGTGTGTGTGTATGTGGAAGTCGAAAAGCTTTGCCCGCATGGAGTTGCCAGATCCTGGCGTTTGGTCTGGCCGCGGCATGTATGTGGCCGCCGCGACGGGTCTGGCAACAACTTGTTAAGCAGCGCGCAACAAACTTCGCGCTCTCGCTCGCACACGCACAGCTGAAGCTGTAAAGGGCAGCGGCGAAAGCTTTTGCGCTCTTTCTCTCTTCCTTTTTGTCTATTCTATGAATGTGTGTGTTTGTGTGTGTGAGTGTAGGAAGAAGCAGCAGGAACAGCAGCAGCACCAACAGCACCAGCAGCAGCACTCGCCGCAGCAGCAGCAGCAGAAGCCAACGACGACTCTAACGGAACTGAAACGCGTTTCTTTTTTTCCTCGAACGAAAAACGTAGAAAAGCTGAAGAAAAAAAGTTAAAAGAAAGTTATACACACAGCCAAAGACTGCAATCATTCATTCACAGTTCGAGTCCGGAGTCCTGCTCAAACTGTAGCCACAAAAAGTCGCGCGTGCTGCAGAGAAATTGAATGTAAAAGGAAATTCGCATTGAAATTAAATCGAATTAAAAGCAAATTGCGCTTTGCTGTAATTTTTTTTACATATATTTTTTTTTGATAGCTGTAACTGGTTTTGTGTTTTTTTATCGTGTAATTATGTGTGTGTGTGTGAGTGAGAGTCTGAGTGTGTGTTTTTTTTCGTAAATGCCTTTTGTCAATTATTCGCAACAGTGCACGCGTGTATGTGTGTGTGTGTGCAATTACTGCATTTGCATGCCTGCTGAGTGTGTGTGTGTGAGCCACGTGAATCAAATGCGCGCAACAACACTAATACACACACACACATAGACAAATATCGACACACACACACACACATGCACATACAACAAAGGCAGCGAAAGTGACAAAAGTGAAGCGGAGTCCGAATTTGGGCAGTAGGGCAGCTGCGTCGGCGTCGGCGTCGGCGTCGTTGCTAGCTGCGCTGCTGCCGTTGTCTTTTTCGCCGTGCGTGAAAGTGAAAGTGAATTTTGTGTGCAGGAAATTGAAATTGAAATTAAAATTTTGCAGCTGTGAATGGCAAACGACAACAACAACAGCAGCAGCAGCAGCGGTAACGGCAGCGGCAGCAACAAATAGCTTTAAAACTGTTGAATATAGAATGACGTTGCAGACAAAAATCAATGTAAAATATAAAGCGATAAAAGCAACAGCAGCAGCAACAACAACAACAACAACCGTAACAGTAACAGCAGCAACAACAATAAGCGACCGTCTGCGCCGCCGTTGACACGCACGCACCCATACAAACAAAGCAGACAGCCAGACACACAGACAGCGCACGCAAATACAAAAAACACGCACAGACACACACACCCACACGTACATACAGACAGGGCCGTTAGGCCTAGCGCTGCGTGGGCGCAAAAAGGAGCAGCAAAAACAACAAGCAGCATAGCGCAACAGCGAGCAGCAGCAGCAGAAGGCGAAGAAGAAGAAGCAGCGATAGCAGCGCAGCAGCAGAGCTGATTAAAGCTGTGCAGCGACAACAGTTAAACAAAAACATTTGCGAAAACAGTGCCATTCACACACAATGAAGCCATCGGACTTGCTGCTGGTGTTGCAAAAGGTAAGCAAAGCCAACAAGCAAAATAATGAATAAAAATCAAAAACAAAAATTCAAATGCACAGCGAATTGCGCGCTGACAAGTGACACTTGTCACGCGGCGAAAACTGGCGTAGACAAATGAAGCATTTGCCTAGGCGAATTTGCTGTTAAATGGGCATTATAATAAACGCCCACGCACACACGCGCAGGCCAGGGCTTACATGTGTGCTTGTGTGTGTGTGTGTGTGTGTGTCTCGACTTATGCAAATCCATTTTGACTGCGAAGTTGCGCTGCTCACACACACACACACACACACACATGCACAAAAGCTGGTACGTGGCAAGTACGACGACGACGTCGACGAGCGCTAAAGCCGAAGCGAAAAAACAAAAAAAAAAAAAAAGAAAAAGGAAAAATACAAAAAAAGAGCACCCTGTGGGAGCAAGCGGTTCGGGGTTAGGGCATGCGAGCAACAGCGAGTGGGCGGCTGGGTGGTTGGCTGCCTGGTTTGAGTGCTTGTATGGGAGTTTCAGCATTTTGGCTCCGCTGGGTGTTATCTTTATGGCTGCGTCCAACCGAGCTGCCCAGTTACCCACTTTTTACAGTCCCCCAAACGCACCGAGCGTATATATTTATATAGCCCCTGCTGTATACACATACTATATACTATATACTCTTACACATGTCCACTTTGGCCAGCCAGTGGCTCGCTGGCTCCTACACTTCCTTTTTTTAATGGCCCACTCTAGAAAGCTATTACTAAGAATAACAACAACAGCGAAAGGAGCAGCGCATATAGAGCTCAGCCAACTGCCAACCGATTTGCTGCAGTGTATCAAAAGTTCGGCGTAACTGCTGAGCGGAAAGCGGAAAAGTTTCGTATAGTTACTCAACAAGTAACGAAAATAATTAAATGAAATATTATACATCTATATACAATGTGTATCTATGAAGCCTTTCTGAAATTTACGCAATTTGTATGAAAAGTTTATTGCATAGTTTCGCAACGATTTGAAGCAATTATGAATAAAGTTTTCCAGGAGATTGTTTTCAACGGCATATGCAAAGAAAAGACAGAAATTCACTAGAAATTACAGCTGCTTAGCTGTGCTGTGCTTCAATCACTCATTACATCAGTCAGTCAATCATGGCGCAAGGATAAGGGCATTAGGATGAATGCAGTTAGTTCTGAGAGCTGGAGCTGTGTGTACATTAGGTAATCAGACAGGCAGTCTATCAGTCAATCAGGCAGTCAATCATACACTATTAGGATTTAACTAATTCTGATAGCTGCATCTATACATCTATCGCTGAACCGCTGTGCACAGTTCATCTATCAATCAATCAATCAGCCCAGTTGGAATTAGTGCCAAAAGCTGCACCTATGCGTGGCTGCTCAATCATTCAATCAGTCAGTGCGTAATTCACACAGTCAATCATTTACCAGTAAGGCAGAGAGCTGAGACTGTACACAAATTACTCAATCAGCTAGTCTGTCAATCAAGGACTATGCGCCGCTCCACAATCACTCAATCTGTGAATCATTCTATCAGTCAATCAGGCACTATTACGATAAAGCAAACTACTCCTGACAGCTGGACCAGAGCGTCAGTCAGCTAGTCTGTTATCTAGATCTTTATCAATCACTCAATCATTGAGTCATTCAGTTAATCATTTACTACTAGCACACATTCAGCTAGTCCTGGGAGCTTTGCTACTCATTAGTCACTCAATCAGTCAGCTGGATCATCAATCAATCAATCAATCAGTCAGTCAGTCTGTCAGTTATTCAAGCAGCCAATCATTTCTTACTAATACAAATGCAACTAGCTATGTTAGCTGTATATGGGTATCAGGCCAGCAATGGTCAATCAGCGCAGCTCATAAATCACTCAATCACTTAGTCATTCAATCAGTCAATCATTTACAGAGCCAAAAGTCAAGGTCTTCCTAGATTCGATCATAAAAGGCACATACTATGCAGAGTAGCTGCTTGCGAGTCAATCAAGCAGGTAGTCAATCAATCAACCCTTCAATCAGCCACATATATGTACATATGCTCACATATGTATACATATTGATTTATTTACCCATTCTGCTCCCATTTGGCATGTTCATTATTCAATGACCTACTCTTGCTTTGCTTACTTTCTGTTTGCTTGTTTGCTCAACAATAAGTGACAGCTGATTTTGATCAGTGTAGGAAACGGCTCTGAGGGAAACGCTGGCAAACTGTTAACAGTTGCTCAACAAGTAACAAAAGAGCTCAAAATGTCCATGTATCTGCACCTGTGTGTGTGTGCGTATACGTATTCTATTCCCTAAATATCACTCATACGCCCCACTGGTCTGTCACAAATCGAAAATAGAATAGCATTTTCGACCAGCAAAAAAGAAAAGCAAAATAAAAGTAAGTGTAATGGAAATATTTGGCAAATCGGGTATATCTGGTTGATTTGGATGAGAGATTTTGGAGTTACTCAAGTCAAGAATCGAGTACTCTTCTACGAACTATAATCTATCCTAAGCAAGAGCATCTAGCGCAAATTCCAAGCATTTGCTTTCCAACACTGATCAGCAAAGCTAAGTCAGGAAATCCTCAGCAAGAAAATTCTCGCTGTTAACTCGGCTTTCAACATTTGCCGCGCGTTCCGCAATGAGCTTATCGCCTGAACAAGTATTATTCTAGCTTATGTGGAGCCAAGCTGCCTCAAGGATGCACTTGAAGGCAACCGCATGCAACCCACTCGCCCTCCCTCTCCCTGTTCATCTGCTTCGGTCCGCAATTAGCTTGCAACTTAATCTCCAACAACAACAGAAAAATAGAGCAAACGCGACAAGTTTTATCTACCGTAGAGTAAATAATCAGCTACTTAAGTGCTCGACAATAATCAGGCCATTGAAAATAAATTTGTATATTTAATGCGCGCTTCGCGGCGCGCGGGATTAGGGCATATTAGTTTTTGCACAGTCTTAGCTGTCTGCGGGAGTTGCCTTGGCTTTTCTTTCAGACTTTCTCACTGGAGCTTTAAGGATTTTCTCACGAGTTTCCTTTTATACTTTTTCCCAGGTTTTTCCTAGTATTTCCATATAATTCCTTGATAAGCTTTTCCTTGCTGCAGTGCTCGGTTTTTGTTAGTTTTCTGATAGATTTTTCTTTGAGGCTTTCCTCGGCGGTTTCCTTGCAGCTTTTCTCAGTTTTTGCTTCGAGTTTTTTTAATTTTAATTTTTTAAAATTTATTTTAGGCCTTGTCTGATGCCTTTGCC
Organism: Drosophila peninsularis; assembly: GCA_035047485.1. NCBI lineage: Eukaryota > Metazoa > Arthropoda > Insecta > Diptera > Drosophilidae > Drosophila > Drosophila peninsularis. The sequence goes on from JAWNPN010000042.1 coordinate 4,695,284, forward strand.
AGATCTTTAAAGATTCTGCTTCCAGCTTTAATAAGTTTTCCTCTCATTCCTTGGCTCTTCCTTGCTTTTCTTGGGTTTTCCTTTAATCTTTCCAGCTGCTTATACAGATTTTCCTGCTGAGACTTTCATTTGAGGGCTTTCCTGTCGTCAGCTTTCCCTTGAAGGTTTTCCTTTTGTTTGTTTTCAGATTTTTCCAGGTTTTTCTATGAGTTTATTCCACCTAAATCTCTTAGTCCTGTTAGTGAGTGTTATCTAGTTTCAGCTTGAGTCTTTGGTCGACTCTTCTATTCAGCTTTACAGCTATTCAGTTGTTTTTAGCCTTTTCTAGCCTTTTCATAGTCTTTTCTAGCCATTTGTAACCTTTATTAGCTCTAGCTCTACCTGCTGCCAATAGAGTATGCCGGAGTCATCGAAAAGGGCTCGCAGCGCTTTTCACGTTAGCCTTGAGCTCAGTCGGCGGGCAGCTTGGCTTGAATTGAGTTTCCAGTTGATGGCATTTGATGAGCAGCAATGCGGGTGTAGCGTGTGCCAGGGGCAGGAGGCGGGCTGCCGAGAGAATGGGTGTCATCCTTCAAGAGCAGCCGGCAGATGATGACAAACAAAGCGCCCGTTCAACTCTTGTTTGCCATTCAGATCTGGTGCTGGTGCTGGTGCTGGGGCTGGGGCTGCGGCTGTGGCTGCTGTTGATGTTGATGTTGATGTTGTCACTGCGCCAACCTCCGCCTACACCAACAACAGCCCCTGGCCGTGGCGCAGCTCGGCTCTGGTGACCTTTTTGCTTTGCAGCACCATTAATAACAACCACTTCAAAGGGGAAAGAGCACAAGGGCGGGGCTGAAAGGCGAGACTTTGGAGCAAGTGCTTGTTGCATTTGGAGCAGATAGAATGGGAGTGGGCGTGGGAGAGCGAGTGCCAGTTGGAGTACGAGTGGCAATAGGGCAGCTTGCTGCTTAGCATAGCAATGAAGTGGTTATATAACCAGCACCAGCAATACCAGCAGCCACGCCCACAGCTGCAAAGCCCTGAGCTAAGTCTAAAAATATGCACTGAGCTATGCATGTGTAGGTACACTGAGCGAAAAAGCAAGTGAACGAAGAAGTTTCCAGTTCCAGATTCAAATTTATATGCAGAAAACAATTTTTTTTTTTTTTTTTTTCAAAAATGTATTTTATTTACGCTTATTGTCTTAGACTCTATAGCGCATTTATCAATATATTTTTTTTTTCTTTTTGTTATGGAATGAAAAGTATAATAGATATAGAACTATATATTTGTACTGAAAGACTTACTGCACTCTTTCTGCCAGTGTATGGATACATACATAGATATGTCCTTTAGCGAGCTGCTGCGTAGGCCGCAGAAAACTTGTTGCAAATATCGATTCGCGCTCGAGGCTCCGAGCCTTGCAAAGCCTGCACACAGACAACTGGAGGGGGCGGGTGCAGGGCGAGCGTAAGGGGGTGGTACCTGGGGGGGCTCTTTTGGGTTTCGTGTGACTGCGGGCCTGTTGCAGGCATTTTCAATTTGCGCTTTGGCATTGAGCGCACTCGACTTTTAACAGCTTCCTTTTTGCCTTTCACATTTCACATTTTTCATTTCACATTTCATTTTCTCATATTTTTTTGCACTTGTTTAATATTTGATTGCCTCGCATCACTTGAATGCCACTTTCATCTTTTATCATATAAATATATGTATATATACATATATACATTGATTATATATATATATATATATATATATATATATATATATATATATATATATATATATATATATATATATATATATATATTGTGACTGAATTATTGTTAGCAACTGCTGCGGCGGCTGCTGAGACTATTTTTACGGCAGCCTCTAATTTCTCCTTCCTCTTCCTGTTGCTCTTCTCCGTTTATATCCACGCTGGTCCTCGTCGGCTGCTTTCTGTCGTTTCGCCATCGATTTCGGGCAGGTCAAGTTCAGGCTGCCCTTGCCGCCGGGCGTCAGCTCCACCACGCTCCTGCCGAAGCTAATACGCACCAAGGATGTGAAGCAGCTGCAGGATGGCAATGCACAGCCCACAAAGCCCAAGCTAACGGTAAGTGCCAAGAAAATCTGTGCTATTAATAACACTACAATTACAAAGTAACAAATACATCAAAGGAAATACTAAGCGAGTTATAGATAGGCATGGATGTAGATATAGAAATAAATATATATATATATAGCTGCATATCTTGCGCAGAATTTGATAGGCATGATATATCCTTATGATAAGTTTCGGTCATAAAACGACTTCAATGCAAGTTAGTTCTGATTGTATCGCTAGTTTTTTGAGCATAACTCAAGAGTTATAGGCACTACAGCTATCAAATTTAATAAGTAGACTCTTGACTACTCAATACAGCTTATGGATGTATCACATTTTAAATGTTCTGAAAGTTTATAAATGTATAAATTCAATAGGTAGTTTTTAAGCTTAAAAGTTTCGCCTTTAAAGTAAGTATAGCTTTTGCAACGGTATGCGCTTAGATAAGCTTGCTAGCTCCAATTGGCAGCACCCAAAAGTATGCTACAAAATCTAGGAAACATAGAATCGATACGATTAGCTATAAAAAGATAACGGTAAAGCATATCTGATATCAACTAAAGTAAGTCTGCAACTCTACTCTTTTCCACTCCATCCACTTCATCTAACTGTATCTTTTTCCTTCGCCAGAAATGTCTGAATACCCTGGATCTGACATCCTTGGGCATTGGATCATGCTGCGGCACCGGCATGTACCTGGTTGCTGGGTTGGTGGCCCAGAAGATGGCTGGACCCGGTGTGGTGATTAGTTTTATTATAGCCGCCATAGCGAGCATTTTCTCAGGTAAGTCTCAGACATGGAGCCCGCTATATAATACTATATATATCCTATATATGTACACATCTCTTGCTCTCTTAGGCGCTTGCTATGCGGAATTTGGCGTTCGTGTGCCACACACTTCCGGCTCAGCCTATATGTATTCATATGTGGCAGTTGGAGAATTTGTAGCTTTTATAATTGGTTGGAACATGATATTGGAATATCTAATAGGTAAGTCTAGCCAGCAGTATGTACTGTATCCATCGCATTTAACCCATCCAATTCCAGGAACAAGTGCCTGTGCATGTGCATTAAGCTCAAGTTTTGATTCGTTGACGGGTAATGCCATTGCGACTGCGATGGGTGAGTCTATTGGCACCATATTTGGTAAGTGTACAGTGAAGACTCGGCCGAGCGAACTCAGCTCAGCAACTTGGCATCAATCAGTGAAACAAAACCATGTCGAGTCCAAATTCAAGCTCAATATTTAACCGATATAACTGTTTAGTGATTTTGATTGATTGATTGATGACTGGATTGACCGCTTGAATGATGTGCAGAACTCTAACAAGTAGTCAGACTCTAGAGCTTAGACTGTGAGCGCTAAGTTTTAGACTCTGATTGACTGACTGATTGATTGATTGATGCCATAGCTACTATCAACTATGTATACCCAACTAATCCTATATAAATATTTGTTCTTCTAGGCAAACCACCTGACTTTATAGCCTTTGGCATAACGCTCATCATGACCAGCGTTTTGGCGATGGGCGCCAGCAAATCAGTCATCTTCAATCACACCCTGAATGCCATCAATCTGGCCACGTGGGTGTTCGTTATGGCCGCAGGCCTCTTTTACGTTGATACGAAAACGTGGTCGGAGCACCAGGGCTTTCTGCCCTATGGCTGGAGTGGCGTAAGTCGCAGTTGACTAAATTCCCATATATCTCTGTTTATCTATTTATGCTCTCTACTTATTCAGGTTTTCTCGGGTGCTGCCACCTGTTTCTATGCATTTATTGGTTTCGATATCATCGCAACCACCGGCGAGGAGGCGCACAATCCGCAAAAGAGCATACCGAAGGCAATCGTTGGCTCCCTCATCGTTGTCCTGATTGCCTATGTCAGCGTTAGTCTAGTCCTTACTTTAGTCGGTGAGTAGAGCTAGAAAACCATTTCTCTCTCTCTGTCGAATATCGATAAAAATCGACTTGGGTTATCGATTTTTAAGGCATATCTCGAGATCAATTGAATATTTGATTTTTCTTCCCTCTCTCTCTCTCTCACTCTCTCTTACCTACATTATGTGTACATCCTTTTCGCTCACTCTCTTCCTCTCTCTCTCTCTCTCTCTCTCTCTCTCTCTCTCTCTCTCTTCCCTCTCAGTGCCATATGATCACATCAATGTGGGCGCTGCCCTAGTGCAGATGTGGTCCTATGTGAACGCGCCCAAGTGTCGTGCAGTCGTCGCAGTTGGAGCCACAGCTGGCCTCTCGGTGGCCATGTTTGGCTCGATGTTCCCGATGCCGCGCGTCATCTATGCCATGGCCCAGGATGGCTTGATCTTCAGGTGAGTCATGGCCAAGCCTTGACTGGAAGTATGCCATAACTCCTCTCATTTAATTGCAGGCAACTGTCGCATCTGTGGCAGCGAACAAATGTGCCGGGCTTGGCGACGCTGGGCAGCGGACTGGCCGCCGCTTTGGTCGCGCTCACCGTGCGGTTGGACATACTCGTGGAGATGATGTCGATTGGCACACTGCTGGCCTACACCCTGGTGTCCACCTGTGTGCTGGTGCTACGCTATCAGCCACATAGCACGTCGCTGGTGGAGCTGTTGCCGGCTCAGTTGCGCACGCCGCTGGCACCGGGCACCGCCACCGATCCGCACGCTCGTCCGTCGGAGGTCCTTGAGCCGACTAAGCTAACGATTAAGCGTGTTACGCGCGGCATGTCCGACTCGGATGATTCGTTCATCGACGACAGTCCGGAGGGCTATTTGGGTGGACGGGACGATCAGTTCTTGGTGTCGGATCGTTCCGAGAACAAGTTCTACGGCAGCGTCCACGGTGCCCCCACCGGACCGACTGGACAGGCCACAGCCTTTGATACGATGGGCCTTAATTTTATAACGCGCAAGATTCACGACTATGCGTACCTGTGCCCCGGTTTCTTTCCCTGGGTGAATCCCGGTCAGGCGACCTCTGAAAGTGGTATGTTACAGGGTATACTCGCCCAGCTTCCCTGTCTTCCTTTCTTCTCCTCTCTCTCTCTCTCTCTCCCTCCCTCTCTCTGTCTCCCGCTACCTTTTCGTATTCGATATCGAAATTCAATATTCAATATTCTCGTTGCTCTTTTGCTTTCTCTCATTTAACGTTTTGTTTTTTGCTCCCGATGACATCGCGACTTCGAAATTGTTAACGCATCCGAAATCCGTATTCGAAATTCGAAATTCGAAATCAATCAAAAATCCGACTTCGAATACACATCGCATACGCAGGCATGTATGTGACGAAACTAGTTGGAATCATGTTCGGTCTCATATTCTTCTTGGATTTGTTCGCGGCCATCGGTTGGTCCGGCGGCTTCGCCATCTTCATTTATATCATTTTATTTATCGGCATATTTGTGATATTATTGATTATATCGAGACAACCACAGAATAGGTAAAGCCAATAATAACAAAGAAATTATATATCCTATCGATAACTTTGCAGAGATTGTGATCAGGCTATGAAATTCAAACGTTAAACTTTTGTCCGCTTATTCTTTTTACTTTGCTGTCGATATATATCGATGCTTTGCATTATATGCCATATCGATATCTGTTATCGATTACCAGTTTCAGCTTGTTAGCCATGTGAGCATGTGTGTGTGAGGGTCTATGATTTATCAGTAAATTGTTTAGCTAATATCGATGAATATCGATTTTCAGAAAAGAGTTTTGAGCTAATGTTAGATAATTATCGATTTATATAGCTACATTCTAGCTGCATAGCTCAACATTGCACATTACTCAGCATGTTAAAAGGCTAATCTATTTATTTGTAGAAAAATCGATAAATATCGATTTGTATCTACCGATTACATATATCTAAATTCAGGATTGGGCTCCAGGACTCTGATGTCTTCTGCAAGGTTATTATTTTGCATCTTCGGCTGGCCGAATTTCCATATGCTCTTCACGTAGTATCGCTACGAATGCCCAATTGTAATCGTTCTCTTCGATCTTTCACAGATATGCACTTGCGTTTCTAACGCCTGGACTTCCATTTATTCCGGCTATCGCAATAACTGTTAACATTTATTTAATATTTAAGCTAAGCATACTGACCCTCATTAGGTTCACTGTGTGGATGTCTCTCGGCTTCATTATGTACTTCTACTACGGCATCACGCACAGCAGCATGGAGCAGACCAGCGACGAGCTCGAGCTGCATGTCGACAAGGATTATGTGAGTCTGCCTGCAATGTAAGCCTTTCCACAGGGATAACCATACCGTTTTCTTGCAGAGCAAAAACGTGGATGATAAGGCCGTTTGGGATCAGCAGTCCTATAACCAGACGCATGAGCCCGTCTGGGCCAGCAAGGAAGTCAAGCAGTCTTCAAGTAAGTAACGCGCCAGTCCGATATGCACATGCGTTCTCCAGACGTATCAAGCCCCTCGTTTCTCTTGCTTACAGAGCAACGTTATAACTACGGCAAGAGTTCCACGGCTGGCGGGCAGACTGGCAACCGGAATACGTCTAGTGCCAGCAAGCCCGGACCCGATCCTGCTGCGGCTCCAGCTGCAGATGCGAGAGCTCCGCCCGTGCCGCCGACGAGTGCACGAAGCGCGGAGGGCCGAAGCCGTCCATTGGAGCATCAGTATACCGGGCAGTTTAGCATGTTTGTGGACGAGGGTCAGTTTCCCACGTGGGATGACTAAATCGGCCTGGGCAGTTCCGATATATATGTATATCGATTAATCGTTATCAGCTCCAGTTCAACTTCCGTAAGTTCATTTCCGTTTCCGTTCGCGTTTGCGCCTCGCTGTGATCGTGTAACAGCCAGGCAGCTACCTTCGAGGCGCAAACTAAGGGCGTGACATATATATGTATGTATATGTATATATATTCCATTTACCTAGAAGACCCACGAAAAACGACCCACAAACGACATCTGTAAATATGTTTAGCTATATGTAGTACATATACACACATGCGTTACATGCAGCGCTGCCTCAGTGGTTGTTGTTAGTGCCATTGAGGCTCCACTGTATCCACCACTTTCACTTAAATATATACATAAAGCATCCAACTCAGCATCAACTACCTACATACAAATATATATATATACATATATATACTAATTATACAAATATACACACACCCATATATATATATAGATATACATATATATATACATATAACAAAAGTTGTTGTAGAGCCACGCTAGCGTGTTAATACTGTATTCGATTGGCAGCTCGCACTTTCTCTCTCACTTTTTGTTATCGATTATCGATTTGCCAATCGAAGTTGAGCAAGAGGAAGCAAAAGAGAAATCAAAGAGGAAAACAGTAAGAGAATAACTGCATATTTTTGAGATTGTTGAGCACAAATAATTAGGGTGGCCATATATTTATGTGCGACAGAAATATTTAAGCAAACTAGTTCAAAGTTCTGCGCGCACGTGCGTGTGTTCACTGTACAGTATGCACACACACAAACACAAACACACACACACATATACGCACGCACGCACAGCTATATATATACATATAGTAAATGTAGTTTTAAGGGGAAGCCCCGACAGAGCCAACATTTCGGGCATATTTAGCGCATTTTGCGGTGCAAACAAAACAAAACAAAACTAAAGTTATAATGGATATATCGATATAGATATATATATATATTTATATATATATATATATATATATATATATATATATATGTTAACACTATCACTTCTATGTATATTATATTTATGATTATTGACATTGCCATTATACAGTTATTGTTACTATATATATGAATTATATCGATACGGTTTATATGTATTACGAATACCTCTATATACATATTATATGAGTATATACATATATGTATATACATATATACAGAATGTTATTGTTTCTCGACTATTCTAGAGGCTTGCGCTAAACTCGATTCGGCATTTCTTGTTATTTAACAACTAAAACTATGCAAACACAAACAAAAAATAAAAGTATAAATAAAATACCATTAAAATACCAAAAGAAGAGGAAGAGTGGGAAGTAAGCCATCAATTTATCATAAATTTACTAATCGCAAGCAAACCTATTCGAATTCAAAACATTTATATAACAAAACAAAACAAACAAAATACCAAACAAGACAAAATCAAATACTTATGCATAACCAAAAAAAATATATAAAAAAATACTAACATTTATATACAATGCATCCATTTTTCCACTTTATATACTAAAGGCAAGAAAGCAAACATTTTTTAAACTATATTATGGGTAAATACGATTTATAAACATACTTAATACTTAATTCATTTATATTTTGATTTAAACTTTTAAAAAATTCTTAAAAATACTGTACATACACACACTGACACACACATAGCACACAGTTATACAAAGAGACTCTAACGGTAACATAAAACTAACAATGATCTAAATGAAGAGTATATATATGAACTACCCCCCAGAAAGGTACAACTAAGCAAACCAATACTAGCAAGCGATAAACAAATACTAAACAAATACCAAAGATATGAAAAACTAACAAAAAACAAACCGAACAATTACTACAATATATATATATATATATATATATAATGAGAATCTATTACACTTAAGCTTAAGTTTAAGAAGCGTTACATATGTATATTCCAATAGGAACAGTTGTTTGGCCCCTCCAAAACAAAAGATGAAAAAGAGTATAAAAAAATCCATAAAATACCCAACATCTAAAGCACTTGTATTTCGACTTATATTATATATGCCATTAATTATCATGATTATTATTCCTATGTATTCTTATAGCTAAATCCAATTCTAAGTAAAAGCATATACTTAAAACCAAAAAAAAAAAAAAATTCTAAAAATATTATAAATCCTTCATTGATCTAAATGTACATAGATAATACCCAATATATATTTATGCCCTAGTATTATGTAACTTAATATAATTTCGATTTCTTGCCCCATTCTTTGTATTGCGTACAACTCAATTCAATTTAAGTGCCAAATGCACGCAGCTGCTAAACAAAAAATACTAAATCTACTAAATCGAAAATACTAAAATATATTCCTTGAATTTCAGAAGATTTTCTGAAATTATTTGGCACATTCCTTCAATTCGGAGTGGGTTTTAGGACCAAACTGTTGAGAGTCTTATAATAATTTTTGTTAGTATATAATTTCTTTAGTATCTCTTGGTATTTTCGGTATTTTTTATTAATATTTTATAATATAAGCCATGCAAGCAAATAGATAAATGACTTGTACAAACAACATATACATACTATATCTATTTTTATGAATCTATAAAAAATACTAACAGGAAAAATACTAAACAAATATAACATATCCTAAAACACACGAAAAACCGTTTTACCGCCAGACAGATCATACGTACAAGGTATCTAGTAATACTAGACAAGCAACAGCCCAACTAAATACTAAATACTAAAAACTAAATGAAATGAATAAAATACCAACTACAAACGAACTCTTCGAGAAGTTTGTTCCTTCCACCATTTGGTTCTTCTGGTACCACCTAAAGAAAACGTTTATAACTGTTATTATACATATAAAACTGAACAATTACGAAAATATTGAATATTAATAGAGATTATCATCGATTTTCCACAGTTACGATTTATTTTTTGTGTATATTTGTATATATACCA